>CATIWK010707601.1:0-11072 GCA_949634005.1 Mallotus japonicus | reverse complement strand
TCAGGAACTATACTTGCTGCCATTTCCAAAATCTGTCAACAAGAAATTATCATATCAGTTGTATATTTTACTATATATGATGTTCAAGTGTGTACCACATTAATATCAGTACTTACGTACCTTGATTATGCCTGGACTCTTTGAAACTTGTCCACTGGAAGCGTACATACAATATACAATAACTGGATTTTTTTTTTTTTTTTTTTTTTGACCAACGTGTGTCAGTAGTAGTTAGATTACAATAACTGGATTTGTGTTCATATGTATGCACCAAGTCCTGGTCCCACATACATGTGCTCTTTGCGCTTTATTGAAATGGAGAAGTCAGTGTTCCAGCCCATTGTCCAATTTAAGCTTCTCAGTCCAACACAACAGCTAAAATTTATCCTGGAAAAAAAGAAAATTACACCTTACACTAAAGTTGACCAAAATATTATAAATCTACTGTCAGTTATTTTTTTCACGTTTATCTTTTTACTTTTATATTTACGGTTTTTTCTTTTTCATTTTCATAGTTTATTTCAGGCAGTTTTGTGTCGTTTCATTTTCTTTTGAATTTTTCAGTTTCTTTTTTTATTTATTACTAGGGCTGTGAAAGCCTTCCAAATAAATCGAACCAAAAACCAAACCAACCTAGTTTGGTTCGGTTTTCTTGGTTAGTTCTTCATCCCCTATATCATCACGAGCTATAAAATAGTTCTTCATGCAACCACTCCAGCTTGCATAATTGGACTGTCCCGTTAATACCTCAGGAACTATACTTCTTTCCATTTTCCAACCTGTGAATTCAATGATTACTTGATATCTAGGGTGTGCAACCCTTCTGCGAACTAAAAACCGAACCGATCCAATTCTGTTCGGTTTGATTGGTTAACTTTTTTTTATTTTTTAAACTGAACCAAACTAAATTTTTGGTTCAGTTCAATTCGGTTTTTTGTAGTAAAAATTGGTCAACCGAATTAAACGAACTAATAGAAATTTAATTTATTTTTTATTTTTAAATATTATAATAATATAATAAAAAATTAAAAATAATATATATTTATAAAAAATTTAATTTGTTCGTTCAGTTCAGTTTTCATTTTAAAAAATTTAGATTTTTCAGTTGATTTAGTTTTCTAAGTTGATTCAATTCAATTTGATTTTAGGTTGGTTTGATTTGATTTCAAAAAATAACCCAAAACCGATCAAACCAGCCGAATGCATACTCTAAATTATTTTTCTGGGTTGTGGATAGAAGTGTAATCGAGCCGAGTCGAGTCGACACACTGCCAAGCTCGAGCTCGACTCGAATTCGATCGAGCTCTTCTTTTTGAAGCTCGAGCTCGACTCGATTAAAGAATTTACATACTCAAGCTCGACTCGGCTCGACTCGATTAATTAAATTAAATTTTTAAATTTTTAAAATATTCAAACTCGACTCGAGTTCGAACTCGAGCTCAAACTCTACTCGAGTTCGAACTCGAGCTCGAACTCGACTCAGTTAGCAAATATATATTTATAATTATATTAAAATAAAGGGTAAAATAGTAAACATATCAAACTTGACTCGAACTCGATAGGCTCGATTAAGCTCGCGAGCCTCTCGAGTCACATATTTATGAGCTCGAGCTCGACTCGGTAGTGAGCTCGAGCTCGACTCGACAGTAATCGAGTCGATTTTGAGTTTTTTTCGAGTCGATCCCAAGTACCTCGTGAGTAGATTTGGCTCAGTTACATCCCTAATTGTGGAGTTAGGTGTGGACATTTAAAACGTACGAATAGCAGACGTCCATCTGATAAACAATTGTCACAAAAGTCTCTAAAGAAAAAAAAAATAATTGTGACAAAAGGAAGAAGACAAATTGAAAAAGATGACAAATTTGTACCCTAAAATTGCGATTTCTGAGCTGTAGTAGCAAATGAATCTGTGTTAAATTAATGGGAGATTCTTATTTATATTAAATGTATTATACTTTAGGATAAAATTTATGATATATTAATCAAGTGATTTATATTCGGTCATTAAAAATGAGATATATATCTTTTTATTATAAATCTCATTATTGATGTAATACACACATTATAGATAAGAATTTCCTATAATTTATTTCCCATAAAAAAAAAGACAATAATTGATGTAGCTAGTCACGATTTTGCGGTTTTGGTGTAGCTAGTCGTAATTGGTGTAGCTAGTCGCGATTTTGCGGTTTGCTAGATGTTAAACTTATTTTAGGGCAATTTTTACTTTGTCTCTAGTTCTTTTTCATTTTCTTTTTGAATTTTTTTTGAAATTTCAATTTTTTAATAATTAATTAAAATAATTGAATTTAAAAACTTAAAATGAACTAGGTGAACCCATCGTGCCATAATTTAAATTCTTATAGATTATAATTTTTTTTTTTTTGAAAAGAGCTTGTAATTTATTTATTTATTCATTATTTTAATTACAAAAATAAATGAAGAGTGAAATGATAAAATGTTTCAATCAGCAACCCACTATTTACGTTGCTAGTTGGGATATAAAATAATCCTAAGAAAATAACGATTCAAACTCAAAGAGTTAACTATCCCTAAAGTCTTTTTAAATTTTTTAAACTTTTATCATGTTGAATTTTCTTAAGTGTTAAATCATGAAGTGCCAATTCCATATTTAAAATGGTATAGAAATATCTTGCAGTTGCATACGAAGAAAAAAAAAAGCCATTCAAACTCAACGAGTTAACTATGCCTAAAGTCTTTTTAAATTTTTGTGGGAAAATGTTATGTAGCAGAAAATCTCGAATTAAATTTTTTATCATGTTGAATTTTCTTAAGTGTTAAATTATGGAATGCCAATTCCATATTTAAAATGGTATAGAAATATCTCGTAGTTGCATACGAGGAAAAAAAAAAAACCAACCATTTACTTTATTATATATATATATATATATATATATATTTAAAAGGTCAAACTTATATATTCTACAAATATTTATGAAAATATTCTTTTGAAAAATATATATATATATTTTTTATTTTCCAATGTTTAAATTATCAAAAAAAATAAGTTAAAAAAAATAAGTTGTTAGTCAAAGAAAAATAACTTAAAAATAGCAACTTCCCATTTTAAAAATGAGAAGTTATTTTTCAATGCTTAAAAATAACTTCCCGTTATTTTCATGTTCTAGAAATTGTGTTGCACCTATTTCTTATAGGGGTGAGCAAAACTTCCAAATGAACCGAAATGAAAGACCGACTCCACCCAATTCGGTTTGGCTACATTACATTTTCGATTTTTGAATCAAACCGAAGCAAAATTCGGTTTTACACTTAAAAATTCGGTTATTGAAATGACTGAACAAACCAAAATAATTTTTTTATTTTTTATTTTTAAATAGTATAATAATTTAATATATAAATATTAAAATAATTAATATTTGTAAAGATTCGGTTAGTTCAGTCTTTATTTTAAAAATTTTAGTTTTTTCAGTTCGGTTCGATTTCTATATTGTTCAATTGAGTTAATTTAGTTAGGTCAAAAAATAGCTCAAAACGAACCTATCAGGCCGAATACACACCCTATTTCCTTAAGATCAAGAAGAATTTAAAAGATATTGTTTATTTTCTATTGGGCTTTTGAGTTCTAGCGGACAGATTAGTAAATCTTCAATATGTTGTAGAGAAGTGTTGGTAAATAATATTAATTGCCATACGGATTTTGTAATAATATATTAGGTCCATTAAGATAATCTGTAAAAATATACATTAGGTTCATTATAAAAAGATAATTTGGTAAATAAAAAGTGCTGATGTAATAGAGAATGATAATTCTTAATTATTTTTTAGTGTTATAGGCAACTATCAGAAAATATTATATTTTTACAAACTATTTTCCGTGAAATAAATGGAGCCTTATTGTTTTCTAATTTTCAATTGTATTAGTAATTTCAAGATATAATTTCTAAAAAAAATGGCAAAAAAGTTGTCAACTATGGAATTTGTACAAGACTACTGATGATAGATAACGTATAAATATTGACAGTGACGTAGAGGGTGTTTGGATTAGTTGATGGAGGGGAGCTGATAGTTGTTTAGTTTATAACAACTTCAATATAGTATTGATTAATATTTTTAAATGGTAGCTGATAGCTTTTGAAACTCCTATTAGCTCTGTTCATATTAGCTTCAATTTGAAATTTTTCATAAACAGTTGTCATTAATTCAAATATTATTACTTAATTAATCTTATTTATTTAAAAATAATTATTTAATTTTCCAAATCTATTTAAATTAAATTAATAACTATATTTGTATATGTTAATTTCTTCCCTCCATCTTTTATATTTGGTTAATTAATTTTTTGAACAACTTTTTTAAAGATATACAAATTTATTATATTCATTTTTACCAAACACTTAACATTAATCAGTTACTAGCTACCAACAATAGTTATCAGCTATCAGTAACAACTTAACCAAACAGGCCCTTAGACTATAATAGAAATGACTCCTGAAACAGTATAGGGACAAACTATGTTGCATTGATGAATTAGAATATTAATATTTTCATGTAATATATATTCTCCTAGTATGTAGGGGTGTAATCGAGCGGAATTTTGACTAACTTGGACTTGATTCATTTATAATCAAATCGAACTTGTTATGTCACTTGTTAAAATTTTAAAAAATGCAAACTATAAATCAAAATTATACATTAAAAATTGAAAATAAATTATAATATATTTAATAAAAATTATAATTCTCTTAAATCTTTTCACACATACTATTAATTATGTTTGGTAAATATTTTTTGGATTATTGATGTTAGTTGTACACATTATGAATCTGTCATGTCATAATTTTTTTTAAGCTAAAATGCTGGAATTTTATTGAATATTAGCAACTAAAGCTTGAACAATGATAATTTAAACATACATAATTGTAACTAATCTATTTATTTATTTATTTATAATTAAAAGTGATACCTAAAGCCCAGAAATACCACACCACAAGCCCATTAAAAACCCTTTTCCTCTACAACCTAAAAAGCCCAGCAAAAAGGCCCAAAGAAGAATACATCTTCTTCTCCAAAATGTAAGCAAGCCACCCCTCTACAACCAGACAACTTGTACCAGCAATGAAGTAAGCACAAGCAGCCACGCCCGACAAAGCAGAGGTAGACACGCTAAAGCCACAAATAGTACAGTAGCACCGGCGGCACCATGAGCAGGCCACGCCTAACTAGAAGGCGACGCCCAACTCAGTATCATATAGGGAACACAACCACGTGACCAAGTACCACACATGCCATGCCATGCACACCATAATGTAAGTATAAGAAAAGCCAACCATAACAGGTATAACTCAAGCAACCCAATACTCACTGACTCTCCCTTATTCTCTCTGGTTCTTACTTGGCTAACTTGGGCGTCGGAGGCTGTTCACCAGGACCTTGTCCGGTGAGCATTCTCACTGGTTCTTCTCTCTTGCAGGTCATTTGTTAGAGACCGGAAAACCAGAAGTTATCAGTGGTGCGGCCAGCGTTGGACCCATGACAGTGCCACCAAAGAAGCATAAGGGGCAGTCTAGCTAAAAAACTCCTAAACCTACCCTCACTGGACTAAAAGCAATCGAAACACCTCACACCAACCTCTTCACCCTCCTTGACCAAAGCTCGCCATTGCACATTAACACACCAGAAACACCTCAATGCAACCTCTCACCGATCACCCCCCAAAACTAGAATCCCAACTTTACCATACCACTAGAGACCACCATGATCATGACAGCTCTCCAAGAGCTCACCGTGGTGGTCTGAGACCTTAGGGATGTTACGAGAGCCAACCAAAACGTGCAAGATGAGCAAAGCATGAGGCCCGACAATGATCCCCATAATACCTTACCAGAGGCCCACAGACATGCCATTGACCCATTGAAAAGAAACACTTTAGAGCACCATTCACAAGGGGAATATAAGAGCAAAATAAAAAACAAGGCCCCTCCAGATGAAGAAGAATCGACAGGATTTGCCGAACAGGTTGGAGCTTACATGGACCCAACCCAGCTGATGCAGATGATTCAACAGGTAATCAGAGGGATGAAAATAGAAGGCGAAGGTAAGGGTTTCAACCTCCAGGATACCTCCCCTCTCTCTGAGGTAATCCCGAACGACCCATTCCCAGACAAGTTTAAAATGCCTCCCCTTGGCTCCTATGATGGTTCGACAAACCCAGTCAGCCACGTAAACACTTACCGAACCACCATACACCTATAATCCACAAAAGATTCTATCCTCTGTAAAGTCTTTCCCATAACTCTGAAAGGAGTGGCTTAGGAATGGTACCAAAGGCTGGAAAGTGGCTCCATCACCAGTTTTGCTCAGTTATCTCAATCATTCATCGCTCGTTTTGTGACCTGCATTCCCATCAGAAGGGTTTCAGCAGATTTACAAAAGTTATTTCAAAGAGAAACAGAGTCACTAAGGGATTTCGTGGAGAGATTCAATAAAAAGGCTGTTCAGGTTGATGACTTGGATATCCTGATAGCCATTAAAGCTCTGGCAGCTGCAACCACTTGCAAACCACTCTATAACTCACTAACCCTACTTCCCCCAACGATGTTTCCTAAGCTGATGGCTAGGGCTTCCCAGCATATCAGGCTAGAAGAATCAACTATAGCAGATGGGAACCGACCTGACAGGCAAAAACCCACCGTTTCCATTCATGATGGCAGAGGTGGAAACGATAGGGAATCAAGGGAAGAGGAGAAGAGGGAACCTGAATACAAACATAAGAGAGGAATAACAGATTATATGAGGATTGACAGACATCCCAGACGTCCTCCTTTTCATATAGAACCGTACCCACAACACCCATATACCCCTCTAAATACCTCCAAAAGAGGCATACTGATGTGGATTAAGTAGACCGAGAACAAGTGAACTGGCTAAGAAAAACAGATTCTTGATCCCCCAAAAATCGAGATAAATACTGTGAGTTCCACAGAGGAATAGGCCACGATACGGAGGAATGCCTCCAGCTGAAAGACGAGATTCAGAGGCTTATATGGATAGGGCACCTTCGAAGATGCATTGGGGAACCCAAGAGGGATGGTCGTTTCCCCCTAGGGAGAATACCAGAGGAAAAAGGGAAGGAGAAAGAAGATAGGAGATCCAGAGAAGAGCCCAAAGTAGTAATAAACATGATCTTGGGAGGATCATCCCAAGAAGGAATCCCTTATAAGAAAGGAAAACATGTTAGAGGTGTGTATTCTGTAATCATCGGTCCGCAAGAACAGCATGTCATGTTCTCAACCAAAGATAGAGAATGGTTAGACGGACCACATGAAGATGCCCTGGTGATAGATGGGAGAATCGGTAGTACCTTGCTGAGAAAGAGTACTGGTGGATAACGGAAGTGCAGTAAACCTGATGACTTTCAGTGTGTTCAAAGCCCTGGGAAAATCAGTGGTTGATCTCAGCTGGTTATCAAACCCTCTGGTTGGGCTGGGAGGAACCTCCATTCCAGTCCAAGGATCCATGGTGTGCATGATACAATTAGGTGAAGATAGGCAGTATGAGGAGTTCCATGTCGCTTTCATGGTGGTGGATATACCGTTTGCTTACAACACAATTCTGGGAAGACCCTTCCTCTATGACACATGCGCCAGCACCTGCATCATATATCTTATAATGAAAATCCTAACAAAGCGAGGAGAACTGTGTGTCAAGGGAAATCAGAGAGCCTCGAGAGAAGCCTGCATGGTAGCATTGAAAGGAATAACAGAATCCTTACCCATGGAAATGCTGGGGTTTAAAGGAACTGAGGAGAACCGACTAGAACCAGCAAGGGAAACAGTAGTGTGACACCTATTAAGGATGCCAAACATACATTGTATGCATATGACTAACACATGACATATTTATTAATGTCAAATTTTTAACTCACAATTTAACATATGTAACAAAACTATTTATACAAGTAACACATATCACACACCAATAAGCTCACAACATCAAAGGTCCAAATCTTCCTTATGTTTTATATATACAACACACTAGCCTTATTATAATATATGAAAATAATCAAAGCATGTCACGTTTAAGAAAAACTGAAGACAACCTCCTGCTGACCCACCTGATACACCACTAATGCAGCTGATGCAAATATTTCTTCAAGACCAACTACAGTTCTTTTAATCCTGAAAAATAACGCAGAGGAGTGAGTCTGCAACTCAGTAAATGAATAACATAATATTATATGAAAAATAACATAATCAAACATGTAATATTATCAAGTATCAATTCATTCATTATTTAACTATGCATTTATTTAACTATGCATTTATAATATGTATATAGCTATAGTAACATAGTATTTTCTTTTGGATAACAATGAACTTGTGAATTATATATATAAAACCACAACTTCTTTTCAATAATTCATGGATCCCCATACGCACACAGCCCACCATAATCTTATACATAATTTTTCTTTAGCCTTCATATGGCAATTTGAGGGGATTCCATAACGCACACAGCATAACCTTATTCACAAGTAGCATTGTGTCCTTTTACTCATCCAACCACATTTCTTATATTCACATATCACTCCATTAAATAGTTAACATCCACATAATACATAAGAAAAACAATAATATACCCATATCTCACATGGCAGATTTGGTAGTATAAATTCAAAAATACACCAAAACTTCCACATTATGAATATCATAGCCATAATTTTCTAATCAATAGAATTATAAGTATAGATTAATTTGCAACTGATTTCACATCAATTGGATATGTATCCAAAGAGAAAAATCAAAAACATTCCACCATGGTCAAGCTATCAACAAAGTTAAGCAACAAAAAGTATGGTCTAAATTGGACATCAAGAAAGAAAAATTAAGCTTCCTCTATTTCATCAATTTTGTAAATAACATTTTTAAGTTTTTATCGGATCAAATGGAACCCAATTTGGACTTATAAAACTCCAGATACAACTCAAACAAGTCTGCTATTCTCCACTGAACAGGGCATCCGAATTCAGCAAATCTCATTCACATGTACAATCTCATTTCAACAATAATCAACCATCAACAAAATAATCAAATATCATAATAATCAAAATTCAGCATCTACAAATTATAACACATATTTCTCTTGTCCAATCAACTTAACAAATAAATTTATAATTATTTATTTAATTGTGTTATATCACATAGAACATTAAGTTATTCACTTACATTGATTGCTCCCTTGCCTTTGTTTGTATTTATTTGTACATCAGCCTCATTTCCATTTGGTTTAGATGAAATAGATCATAATTCACTTGTTTTAAACACCCAAAAATAATAAAAATTCGTCTAGCATGATAACATCACTAAACTACCTAAACATATGAAGCTGCCAACTATGACAGATTTAATAGAGTGACTTTAAAAATTCACCAATAATTCTATACAATGAATCTCCAAATTAAACTTTCCAGATCATTAAACCTATGTGTCTGGAGTAATTTAAAATTTATTTTGCTTCAATTGGAGGTGTATAGAGGAAAAACCCTAAGAAATAATCCACCATACTCAAACCGCCGTTTGAAATTGAGCAATAAAATGTTTAGCCCCAAATGACCATTGAAACAGTAGAATTAGGTTTTCCCTATTTCTGTAAGTTTCGTAGTAGACATCTCAAAGTTTTTATATCACCAAAGAACTCTTAATGTGAAGCTCCCTATCTCAATGTATGATCAAAATAATAAGACTAAAAAACCAGATCCTAAGAACCCGAATTTTATATCTTATAAACCCTAACTTAATTCAACAAAAATATTAAAATTACTTACCAAATACACATCTAAGACCTTTAAAGATGAAGATTTTGCTCTGAAATGGATTCTAGACCTTCAATTTTACTTGATAATTTAGCCCTCTATTTTTTTTTTAAGTAGAAGATGAAAATGAAGAAGAAGAAGGAGGAGGAGAAGGAAGATAAGGATAGTCTTCCTTCCTTCCTTCCTTCCTTCACTCCTTAAAAGCCATGTACAACCTTTTTTTTTAAGATAATAATAATAATAATGAGGGTGAGTGGAAGGGGATTGGTTGGGTAAATGGAATGGTTCTGTAAATTTAATGAGGGTGAGTGGAAAGCCAAGAGGTGGGAGAATGGTGGTGGTGAGAAAAGAAACCGTCAGATCGTGTTTGAACAAGGATTACCGCACGAAGTGTGTGCGATTCTGAGTAAGGGTCATGGGTGTGGTCGCACGGATCGATGTTGTACCGTGGTGGAGTTGCAGAAGGGTTTGGTTTATAAAAGGAGAAGTGAAAAACGAGGTGTAATGGTAAAGCACGATCTGTGGAAAAAGAGGTTTACGAAAACGGGGCTGAGAACACGGAGTGTATTTAAAGAAACATGACCCGTAACTAATGAGTTTGACGCACACGGGTCGTTGATATGATGCGTGCTTATTAAGCTAGACCCGTGTTTGGAAAAGTTAGGATGCTACGGGGGGTGTTGATGATGCACAGTCCGTGTTTGATGAATATGATGCACACGGGTCGTGGACATGATCCGTGTTTAAATATAGCTGATTCGTGTTTCAGATGAGGAGTTTAGCACGGAGGGTAATTAGATTTGTAACGGTCCATGTTTAAAAGGATTAACACACACGGGTCTTCGATATGAGACGTGTTCGGCTGTAATCACTCCGTGTAAGACCTGAAGCTGTGAATCCTGTCAGATAAATTAGAAAAATTAAAAGATAGACAATTATGAAAACAAGAAAAATGAATAGAATTAAGTTAACAGGAAAGGAGAACACAGAAATAAGGAATAGAAATTTGGGTTGCCTCCCAAAAGTGCTTATTTAAAGTCATTAGCTAGACTTAGAAAGGCTCAAAACTTATGCAGGATGAGAAAGTGCAATGGATGCACTTGTAGGAATTTCTTCTGAGGGATGATAAATCTTCAAGCGCTGTCCATTGACCTTAAATGAGTCAGAATTCTTGCTCCAAATCTCAACTGCTCCATGTGGGTAGACCTTCTTGACTTGAAAAGGACCAGACCATCGAGATTTTAATTTTCCAGGAAAGAGTTTAAGTCTGGAGTTGAAT
>CATIWK010707520.1:0-12861 GCA_949634005.1 Mallotus japonicus | reverse complement strand
TAGTTAGTCACACCTAAAAGAGTTTTCTCCTAATCACTTTATTAATCTAGTTATTGATTAAAAAGTTTAATCAATTAATTGAGATTAATGGAATTAGATTTTTGCTTTGAGCAATGATTCTAGTATATCATGAAATCTAATTCCACCAAGAGTTTAATTATTAAATACTTGATTAATATAAGATATTAATTGAAGTATTAAATAAAGAATATGTGTTGTTTCCTTATAGACTTGGATTAATGGCCCAAGGTGTATGGGCCTAGGCCCAAAAAGAGTTTTGGCCCAAAGATTAATCCAAGCCCCATCAACCTAAGGCCCATTAGTTTAATGGAATGGGCTTGAGCCAAATGTTGGCCCAACCAATAGGCCCAAGTCCATCAACTAGGCCCAATTGATTTATGGATTGGGCTTGGCCCAACTATTGGCCCAAGAGTTGGCTCAATAACCAAGCCCAAGTCCATTAACCCATATAAAGTCATTTTGGCATATTAGGGAGATATTATCTCTTGTATGTGTTTTGTTGACTTTTGGAACAAGTTGAGTTAGTGGGTTGTGTAGAGAATATATATGTGGATTAAATACATGAGATGTGTTTAATGTATCTACATTTATTCTCTACATATATTAGATATTTGCACATATACACTCTCAACTATGTCATTAGGTGGCATGCAAGGTGGCTTCCTAATGATGATGGTGTAAGAGATGATAAATGTATATGTCTAACTTGACCTAACTTCTCTACACATATATATCCATATATATACATGCTTAAAAGAGTTCTAAGGTTAAGACATGCACAAGTGAGTTAGTGGAGGTTGTAGAGAATTGAAGGTTGAGATATACCAAAAGGAAACACAAAATATAAACTCTTAAGTTCTTGCTAGTGGGATTGAGTTAGTTCAAGTTTCTTTGGGTCACAAGAGAGGTACTTGGAACTACACTTAATCAAAGGCAAGAAGGTGATTGGAGGGCTTTGGTGTTTCAAGCTAGAGGCCAAACATTTGGGTGGCTTAGCATTGATTCAAAAGTTGAACCAAGAGCAATCCATTGTAGTATATTACTTGTGGTGTACATCAAACACTTAGGAAATTGTAAGTATTCCACAATTAAGATTTCCTAAGTTTGGTTTATACATGTTGATGTATTATTTAGTTATATGTTATATTGCAAAATGGATTCTTGGAAGTGGAATTCTTCATATGATGAAGGGTTATGAGAAAGTAAAATTTTAAAATCTACTCTACTTAGGTTTGTGCTCACCACACAAGTCTCTATGGCCTAAGTAGCATAACCAATTATTTACATATAGCAAAGAAATAACAAGACATAAAGCTCTTAAACGATAATCTCCACCCTTATTTCTCCCACATGTGTGTTCAATGGTGAGTTCCCTATCCTAGGATTTTTTGTCTGGGTTTTGGTTATCAATGGGGGATAACTAAACCGACGTATGTAAGACAACTCTCAAGACGGAACAAATAAGTAGCAATTCCTTGAATAAAGTCAAAGTCCACCTTAATGGGCCATAGTGGGCATTAAAGGCCCAATTTGGGATACTCCATTTACAATGGGCTTGGGCTTTATTTCAAGGATTATTATATGGCATAAGGCATATGCATTTAGGAAAAATCCTGAGGGAGGTTACTAAGTCATTATATGGGCTAAGTCTTAGGTAATAAGCTTCGGCTCCCACAGCTATATACCTCCATTACATCTCCCCACTCAAGGGTTCGTGCGACGTGGATAAGTACGTGCTATGAGTGACAATAATTGAATATCCACCACCAGGTTTGAGTGAAACATAGGTAGCAAAGCAATTGTCAGGTTATTTGGGACTGAGTGTACATTGTGTGGAAATGCATAGTGAATGCAGAAAATGCAAAAGAAATAAGGAAATAATAAAAAATGATAAAATACAAAACACTAGAATCAGTTTCTCTATTCCCTAGTGAAGTCGCCACTGTAGGCAGTGGGGTTTAGTGCGCGTCCAAGTGTTTGGTGACCACGACACTATGTAGGCTACAAAATAGGCTTTGAAGCCCAAATTGGAGATGGAGTCGCCACTCGGATGAAACCCGGGACACATTGTACAACAACTAGATTCTACGGAGGTTCTCAGAAGCCATCCTCAGAGACAGGGTTTGGAAACTGGGTATGGCTTTTGGAATGCCCACCCAACCTTGCGGTTGGCCTCTGTGTGTGTTTTCTATTTTATTACCTTTGGTTATTAGATAATTTCCTTATTAACATGCAATTTGTGATAATTTCCTTAGTAACATGCAATTTGTGATTATTTCTAATCAATTTCCAAATTTTACATTTTATCCAGATTTACACAGTAGTCCGTTTTTATGCTTTTAAACCCAACACTCACCACAAATAATAATTTACAAAAATACATTTAAAGAAAAGGGGAAGGGATTAGGGATTGCAACACTTCACATAATTAAAATAATAATGAATTAAAGTAAATACTCTCAAGAACTAATTAAGGGGACAAATATTTGATGACCAAAATCACCCTAAAATCCTGCAAAATTCTAAAATGTTAATCTTCCACAAATATATAAAGACCTACAAAAGAAATCCAATTTGTTAGGTTTAAACAAAAGAAGAATAAGCACGTATTTAAATAATAAATACATATATGATTAAGCTTAATATCACGACAATTACGTGCAGGATTGAAATATAGCATAAATAACACAAAACTATGTAAAATAGGCAGAGAGAATCAGAGTCAATTTGAACACAGTTCTGGTAGAGTGGCGACGCCTCCAGACAAAGAGGTGACTCTATGTCACCTTAAAACGAAGGGGCGACATCTCTTCCTCTTCAACAGGCACACAACAACTTGAAGGTTTCTTAAATCCTAAGTAATTCTAAGGTGAATGCAAATAAACGAAGATTAATGTAAATAAACAAGGATTTTACAACTAATACTCAATAATTTACATGATCATGCTATGATTACAACCTCATATGAACAATAAATACAAAACAAGCAATAAAACTAAGAAATGAAACTTTATGCAAAAATGAAGAACTTAGAGCTTAAAAAATAACTCTTACTGATTTGATCAAGTTAAAAGCTCCTAACTAAGTCCTCAGAGCTTGATTTGTTGATTCAAAATCCTCTTGAATGCAAGAACTCCTTCCTTTCTTTTCTTTTTCTCTATATTTTCTCTCAAAAACGTTCTTTTTCTTCATAATAGCCAACCTCCTCCTCACTAGCTACCAACACTCCTTTTAAGCCTCCCTTCTTTTCCTCCTTCCCCAATTCCCAAGCCAAAACAAGACAACCCCGTTTTATTTCTCATTATTTCCCCCTCTTTTTAGCCTGCTTTTTCCTCTAAAGTCTTCTTTTCACACACATATCTTTAGGTCAGTGATATGTGGGCCTACTCACTTGAATAATACAGCTAAAAATTACATTTAATACTACATAGGTCGGTCATAAAGAGGCGTCGCCTCTTTAATAAGGCATTGCCTCACAGATGTTTAGGCCAGAGAGGCGTCGCCTCTTCGATGAGGTGATCGCCTCTTTAGCCCAGGCCTGGACAGGCTTTTGGGCATGAGTTTCAATGTTTTGGGCTCAACTAGGTGTTTTAGGTTCAAACTTGATATTTTAGGCTTTCGAGTTCACTCTGAAGAAGGTTTTGGACTTCTTTTACATTCATAATTCGTTCTATCTCATCATCGGGCTTTCATTGCAGGCTGATCAAACTGAGGGTGTCCACATTGTGTTTAAAACATTGAACAGATCGCCTACTGACCTCAGAAGAGTGTGTACTCCGTTGGTGGGCTTAGGGCGGAAGTCAGTGCCAGTTCAGGGTTCTGCCAAGTTGATGGTGCAATTGGGAGATGGGATGTGTTATGAGGAATTCCCGGTGACATTTATGGTGGTAGATATCCCTTTTGCCTATAATGTAATACTAGGAAAACCCTTCCTTTACGATATAGTGCCAGTACGTGCATAAGATACCTCCCTATAAATATCCCCACCATTCAGGGAGAGCTTTGTGTAAGGGGAAATCAAAAGGCCTCTAGGGAAGCATGCATGGTGGCTTTGAGAGGGGTAGTAGAGGCACTCCCCATGGAAACCCTCGAGCAGGAGAAAAGGGAAGACAGACCGGAACCAACAGGAGAGGTGCGTGAATGGGGGTAGACTTGGAATAGTCAGTGCGTCAAGAGGTACTACTTGTTCTGAAGGAAAAAAAAAAATTCTTTTGCCTAGTCCCCAGAGGATATTTAAGGGATTAATCCTGAAGTAATGACCCACAAGTTGAATGTGGATCTGTCTATGAAACCAATAAAGCAGAAGAAGAGAAGACACACACCAGAGATGTAAATAGCTATATCGAATGAAGTGGACAAACTCCTCAAGGATGATTTTATCACGGAAGTATGCTACCCCAATTGCCTTTCTAATATTTTCTTGGTGAAGAAGTCTAGTGGAAAATGGAGAATGTATGTTGATTTTATAGATTTAAAGAGGGTTTGCCCCAAGGATAGTTATCTGTTACCAAGTATTGATCAGCTTGTTGATTCCACAGCGAGGTACGAAATATATAGCTTCAAGGATGCATATGTTGGATACCGCCATATCAGAATGGGAAAATGGGATGAAGAAAAAACCTCTTTTATCACAGATAGGGCCACTTATCAAAGGTTGGTGAACTGAATGTTCAAAAAGCAGATTGGGAAAATGGTAGAGGTGTACGTTAATGATATGATTGTGAAAAGTGAGGGAAAGTGACCATACGAGGGATTTGAAAGAAGCTTTGGGGGTACTGGACATATTTGGCATGAAGCTTAATCCAGAAAAATGCGTCTCTGGAGTGAAAGAAGAAAAATTCCTAGGGTTCATGATCTCGTAAAGGGGAATCGAGGCAAATCCAAAAAAGATACAAGCAGTGATAGAGATGAAACCCCCCATAGTCTATTAGGGAAGTGAAGAGGCTGAATGGACGCATCACAGCCTTGGGATGCTTTATCTCTTGCTTTGCTAAGAGATGTCTCCCATTCTTTTGAGCACTTAAATGCCTCAAGAACTTCAAATGGGCGAACCAATGCCAAAAAGATTTTGAGGAGCTGAACTCCTTCCTCAGTTCTCCTTCGTTACTCAACAGGCCAAAGCAAGGCGAACCCCTGTGTAGACGACGGGGTTTAGCGCGCGTCCAAGTATATTGCAACTGCGATACTGTTTGAGCTTAGGGCTCTAGAGAACACACTACTATATCACAAAGACATAGCGTGGAGATGAGGAGTCGCCACCCAGGGTAATAACTGGGAAAATTCGATGGTGGTGATAACTCGATTCTCTAAAAGAGAGTTAGCACCACAACCAGGAAGATTCTAGATACGAAATACCAACTTCTTTCAGTCTCATGTTCATTTAGAATTACCTTATTAATTACCAAATTATTCCCTATTTAGATGCAATTTCATATTAAAACCCTTATTTAAACAATAAACTCCTTGGCAACTAGTCATGAAATAGCATACAAAAACTGCATTCATTTAAGCTCATAATCCCTAAGGTTAGTCTAATCTCTAAGGTTAGTCTAATCTATATTGATTTTAATTAAATGAGCTAAGTCTACATATTTTAATTCTAAAAAATGGGCCTCGGTCTACAAATTATGAAGGACTTAAATTAATGGGCCTAATTTTACATCTTTTAATTCTAAGGTGAACCTAATTCTACAAGTTATGGAAAAGGATTTAAATTAATGGGTTATGTCTAAGTTAATTAAATTAAACTAAGGTAGGTTTATGTCTAAATTAACTAGGTGGGCTAAGGTTATCTCTAACCTAAAATCTAATTAATTATGGGTCTAAGATCCATTTTAATTAATTAACCCTAAAACCTAATTAAATTATTAAACCTATTTGATAAAAGTGGATCTAGTTATTTAATCTAAAAACCTAAAATTATGAGCTTAAATCAAAGGAAAACATACAAATCATAAAAAAATAATCATATAAATCAATAAATTAAATAAACTAAATAAATCAAATTAAATAAAATATAAAATTAAATTAAACAATTAAAGCATATAAATCATAAAAAAATAAACAAAACAATTAAAATATGCATTTAATGATATCTAACCCTAATTTAATTTACATACAACCTAGATTTACTAAAGCCACCAGTAATTTTAATTAAGGATTTACCAAATTAAACCTAGTTTACTAATTAATTTTAAAACAAACAATAAACTAAAGATTTTACTATGATCCCACTAATGGGCTATTACAATCAACATCATAAAAATTACTAAATAAACAAAACAATAAATAAACATAAATAAAATAAACAAAGCAATAAAATAGACAAACTTGGTTATATCCATGGGATTCCATTGATCTTCATGGGTTTTTCATAGTTTAATCATGTGTCTCCATCACCACACAAACATAAAACACAAAGAATAAAAAAAAGTTAGAATGAATTAAAATAATAAACAAAGAAAATAAAATAACAACAAATCAAAATCAAAATAAAGAAAAATAACAAAGAAATAGACAAATAAACAAAGAAAAGCAACAAAACAAAATAATAAATAAAACAACCAAGTGAAAAGCAAAAGAATAAAAAAAACAAAAACGTTATTAAAATAAACAGAGTAAAAAGTCAAACGAAGAAATAATAAAAATAGAAAAGGAACGAAAAAGAAAAGAACAAAACAATTATAAACCAAAAGTTGGACAAAAAAATAATAAATAAATAATGAAGTAAAAAGTGAATGATTGTAAATAAAAATAAATAGAATAAACAAATAAAAAAATAAAATTGATCAAATAAAATTTAAAAAATAGAAAGAAGTAGAAGAAGAGATAATTTGATGGATGCAGTATTGATTCCCTTTAGAAGGATGATCACCCTTGATGAAAGCCTGTGGCTTTTTGTTGTCCGTGAGTTTTATTGTCTGTAATTTTTAGCTTTATTTGATCAAATTAATGGTAAAGAACTAAAAAAGTATGTAAAAAAAAAACATTGTGTTTTGGCTTACGGCCAAGAATCAGAAAAGATAGAGAAAATAATTGAAAGTCTAGGAGCCTCTCCCTTTTGTGAAAGAAAAGCATGTATTTATAGACATAATACCTTGTAACCGTTTTCTTTTTTTTTTTTCATTTTCTTTTTTTTAATTGTTTTAAAAAAGAAGAAATAATTAAAATAAATAAATAAACAAATAAAAAAATTTAAAAATAGGTCCTATAAAAAAATAATTTACAATTTAGTTCAAAACCAATAAATCAGATCCAATAAATCTAATTTCACTGTCAATTTTCATCATTGGGTCTTCTGTCACATCCAAACTCAAATCATCTAGAAATTGGGTGCTTACAGATCTATACTTGACAGTGTCAGATGAAACAATAGCTTTGGTATTGGTAAAGAAAGAAGAATAATTCCCTATTTACTACGTTAGCAAGACTCTAAAGGGCGCAGAAACCAGATACCCCAAGATTGAGAAAATGGCATTCACCTTGATAACATCGGCGAAGCGTCTGAGACAGTATTTCAAAGCGCATCAGATAGTGGTGAGAACGGATCAGCCATTACAGAAGATACTGCAAAAAGCTAAAATATCATGAAGAATTATAGAATGGGCAGTAAAAATTGGGGGATACGAAGTCAGGTACGAACCAAGAAAATCTTTGAAAGCTCAGGTTTTAGCTGATTTTATGGCCGAGTGTGGAGAAGAACAAGGCAAACTAGCAGTAGCAAAACCTTCCTCATGGCTATTGTACATGGATGGAGCTGTTAGTCCAATGGGTGCCGATGCTGGTGTAGTGCTCAAAGGACCAAGGGGAATCAAGCTAGAGTACGCCCTAAAGATATAGTTCAAGGCCTCCAATAATGCAGTGAAATATGAGGCCATGATAGCTGGCCTAAACCTAGCTAAAGAAATCAAGCCTAAAGCTTTGATTGTGCACAGTGATTCTCAACTCGTGATCAATCAGTTGGAGGGTCGATTAACAGCAAAATATGGGATATGCTCAAATATTTTACAGTAGCAACTGGTGTAGTATAACAATTGAAGGAGGTAGGAACGGATCTATGTTTGAACAAGTCCCCAGGGAGTCTAACTAGGAGGCAGATGCACTTTCTAAAATGGCATATGAAGGGTATGGCTTGCCAAGGGGGTGCTCCTGGAAGAATTGACGGAGCCAACATTGGAGGCCAACCAAAATGCGTTAATTATTGAGGAAACTTATTGGATGAAGCCCATCATTGAGTGGTTAGAGTCAAGCACACTCCCTAAGGATGAGGCAGAAGCCAGGAGAGTACAGAGAATCACTTCAACCTATGCTTTCGATGGGGACACTCTTCATAAAAGGTCAACCACGCATCCATGGTTGAGATGTGTCACAAAAACAGAAGGAGAATATATGCTCAGGGAAATTCATAAAGGGATTGTAGGAGCTCATAAAGCAGCAAGTACAGTGGTCTGGAAAGCATTATTTCAAGGCTATTACTGGTTGTCCATGCAAGCAGATGCCAAAGAGCTAGTAGCAAAGTGTGATAAGTGCTAGTATTATGGAAATTATAACCACTTACCACTAGCATAACAACCCCTGGGTGTGGCCTGGCCATTTGCGCAGTGGGGAATGGATATTCTTGGTCTGTTTCCTCCAGCAAAGGCATAAAGGAAGTTTTTGATTGTTGCCATAGATCACTTTACCAAATGGGTAGAGGCGGAGCTAGTTGTGTAGATCACCCAAGCAAAGATAACAAGTTTTTTTTTAGAAAAATGTGGTGTGTAGATATGGGATACCTAAGAGGCTGGTAACGGACAACGGAAAGCAACTTAACTGCAAAGAGTTGAGAAAATTTTGCTAAGGCCTCCATATTGACTTGCACTTCACCTTGGTGGCACACCCCTAAACTAAAAGGATGATAGAGGTTACGAACAGAACATTACTACAGGGCATTAAGAAGAGGTTGGATCAGACAAAGGGAGAATGGGCTGAAGAGTTATACAATGTTCTATGGTCCTATCGCACAACGCCAAAGGAGGGTACGGGGAAACCCCTTTCAATTTGGCATATAGCATAGAGGAAGTAGTCCCAACAAAGACAGGCCTGCCCAGCTACCGTGTCATTACATACAACAAAGAAGGCAATCATAGAGCTCTTTTGCATGAATCTAGATTTGTTGGAAGAGTCCAAGGAAGCAGCTGAGGTGAAGATGGCAGCCTGTAAGTAGAAGATGGGCCATTTCCATAATAGAAGAGTCAGAGAAAGGTGTTTCCTCCCAAGAGACCTTGTGCTTATCCGTGCGGATATCACTAAAGGAGGAGCAAGGGTTAGGAAGCTAGAGCCCAATTGGTAGGGACCGTACAGAGTGGCTGAAGCTCTAGGACCAGCCACCTACAAGCTAGACAAAACCAACGGCAAACGCATGCCCATGAATTTGAATGCTATGAATTTGAAAAAGTATCATCAGTAGAGGTAGCAATGCTACACTTATCCCTTTTTATTGTGTTTTATGTTTCTCATATCTTTTATATCTATCAGGAACTATCTCAATGAAATGTAATGAAAAGAAGGCATAATGCCACTTACTATATTTATGAGTTCTCTATATAAAGCGAACCCCTCAAAGTGACGCATCACCCGAGAGGAGTTCTCCACCAAAGCAAGCCCCTCGAAGCGACGTGTTGCCTGAGAGTAATTCTTCAACAAAGCGAACCCCTTAGAGTGACACATCACCCGAGAGGAATTCAATTAAAGTGACCTCAAAGTCACATATTATTCGAGAGGAGTTCAATAAAGCAAACCCCTTGGAGTGACGTATTGCCCTAGAAGAGCAACAAAGCAACCGTACACATAATGCACTTTGAAACGAAGGATCACCCGAGAGGAACCTACTAATAAGACCTCTTTACATAACCGCTCTAAAAAAGTTATATTTTCACTCAGCCCTTTGGCATGATATAAAACCCAAGCGTAGCTCTCGAACATAACTGTGGAAATATACATAACTAGTCATTAATAAGGGATCATATTAACGAATCGTCCACATTAAAATTCAGTTAAATCAGTCGCAATGATGAATTACCTACACCCAAACTAAAGCAACAGGTCATCCATAGGAATCATGATAACATATCGCCAGCATATGACCAAAGTGTCAATATAAACAAATCACGATACAAAAATACTAAGGCATCAGAAAAATAACTACTAAAATGCCAGGAAGAATCTAACACAACAGAGGCATCATTCACATTAAGCATACTAAAGATAGAGAGAAATGAAGCTACAACTATATAAGTATCCTTACATCTCCACCCAGGAGGAGTCAGAAAAAGTTAAACATTAATTGTTCAAACTCGTCATACCAAACAAAGGAAAAGTGGTCATAATTGTTCATAATGAAAAGAGAGGGAAATCATGGCTGCAAGCTCGCAACCCAAGAGTGATCCACCTCCGAGAAATACTTCTCAAGCTCTGCAGTGAATTGGCTCTTAGCGTCAAGTGATTCCTTCATAATTTGTTGAAGTTAGGCAGCTGCATCTGACTCTGCCTTCTTAGACTCTTAAAGGGAAAGCTCAAGCGACTCCTTCTTTGATACTAAAGCTTCTCTCTATTTCCCTAAAGACTCGACCTGCACCTCTAGGACGGCGATGTGATTTTGGCTCTCGGACACTACCTTCTCCATCTCCTTAATATAATATGCCTTTCAGTCATACGCTTGTGCCATGAGGAAACGTCTTTATGTAAAGCAATCAGGCGCTCATCCACCAACAAAGAAAGCTCCAGTTGCTAAAAACAACAAAAATGGAACAAAACCATAAGTAGGGCAAAACTTGAGTAAGCCATGAATCAAAAGAATGCATGGATAAAACAAAAGAGACAAACATACCTGAATGGCCGTAAGTCACTAATAATGCCCATAATCAATATCCGCTTTCATAGAGCTCCTCAAGTCATCGTCGTTAGCGAGCAAACATACAATGGCCAAGTCGGTGCTAACACCAGGGGACCGCAATGAGAAAGCACCAAATTTCTTATGTTTTTTAGCAAGTTGGGTGTGAAGTTCCTTGATCGCTCGAGCAACAAGCTCCCTTTCGGTCGGCTCAGATGAACTCCCTGGCTGAACCTCAGCAGAAACTAAATCTAAATGGCAGCACTTATCAGTAAGAGCATCCTGAGATGGGGAATCAATAATCATCACTTCAGTAGGGTCATCAAAAAGATCAGCGTTTTCCTCAGAAATGAGGAGAGAAGAATCTGGTTCCTTGACCGATGAATCCTGCAGGGGCGGATCCACAACCTGAGAGGATTGGGCAAGAAGCAGGTCCTTTTGGGATTTTTCTATAAATAAAAAGTGACCAGGTTAGAAGTAAAAAATAGAAGTGTAAAGATGAATCAATGCAATGCATGACACAGACCCTTTAAACGCTCAATTAAGCGACCACAGTCAAAACATTCTGAAAAGGAATCGGTTATGCTACTTAGGCTATGGAAAATATGTGTGGTGAGTACAAAACCTAAGTAGAGTAAATTTCAAAAATTTACTAAACATAACCCTTCATCAATTGAAGAATTCCAACCCCAAGAAACCAATTTGCATTTAACATATAGCTAATCACAAATCAACAAGTAGAAAACAACAACGTAGGAAATTCTAAGTTTAAGAAACTTAACAATTCTAAGTTTGATATAGACCACAAGTATTCTACTATATTGGATTGCTTTGCTTCAAGTCTTGAATCAATAGCTAAGCCTCCCAAGTGTAAGGCCTCTAGCTTGAAACACCAAAGCCTTCCAATCACCTTCTTGCTCTTGATTAAGTGTAGTTCCAAGTGCCTCTCTTATGACCCAAGAAAACTTGAACTAACTTAATCCTCTAGCAAGAACTTTGAGTTTGTATGTTGTTTCCCTTTTGTTTCTCTCAACCCACAATTCTCTACAACCTCCACTATCTCTTAATGGAATGTCTCTCACACCTACCTTAGAACTCTTCTTAAGGTGATATATATATGTAGAGAATTAGGGTTAAGTTAGACATATACATACCAAATATCTCTTACACCATCATCATGAGCATGCCACCTTATGACATAGTTAAGAGTGTAATGTAAATATCTAATAAGTGTAGAAAATATATGTATATACATTAAACACATCTTATTTAATCCATATATATTTCTCTACAAATCCTACTAACTCATCTTGCCCCATAAGTCAATAATATACACACATGAGATATTTAATCTCTAATATGCCAAAATGACTTTATATTGATAAATGGACTTGGGCTTGGTTATTGGGCCAACTCTTGGGCCAAGCCCAATCCATAAATCAATTGGGCTTAGTTGATGGATTTGGGCCTTTTGGTTGGGCCAACACTTGGCTTAAGCCCATTCCATCAAACTAATGGGCCTTGTTAATGGGCCTTGGATTAATCTTTGGGCCAAAACTTATTTGGGCCTAGGCCCATACACCGTGGGCCATTAATCCAATTCCATAAGGAAACAACATATATCTTTATTTAACACTTTAATTAATATCTCATATTAATCAAGTATTTCATAATTAAACTCTTAGTGGAATTAGATTTCATAATATGCTAGAATCGTTACTCAAAGCATAAATCCAATTCCATTAATCTTAATTAATTGATTAAAATTTTTAATCAATAATTAGATTAATAAGGTGATATGGAAAAACTCGTTTAGGTGTGACTTACTAGGTTCATGTCTAATTGGCAATAAGAAGATAATACCAACTCTTAATATTACTTGAAACTCTTTCAAGTCTAAATGTGAAAATCCCAATTATACACATTTAGTTCTCATAAGTTGTGCGTGACCCTAGCATCGATATCACAAC
>CATIWK010707228.1:0-10398 GCA_949634005.1 Mallotus japonicus | reverse complement strand
TCCTTAAACGTACTTTAGAAACACAATCAAGCCTCTTTGAGATTTCGAATTCAAACATCCCGAGACTAATTTTTAATTTTCTCATCATCGGAGTTCTCTGTCGCATCCATGCTCAGTTATCCCGAAATTGGGTGTCTACATAGGGTAATCAGTCAAATGAAAGCATTAGGTTCAATAACAATTAAGGAATAAGAATTGATTGATTAGAAGTTAACCATTTAAGATCATATTGAGTCAGGTCTAAAAACCCTAACCAACATATTTAGCTACTTATAGAAATTAAAGAAGAAAGAAAAGAAGAGATAAGAATTTCAAACATATTCAGCATGATATAGTAAACAAAAAAAACAAGGAGAATAATTAAAAAAAAACTCCTTTTATTCTCCTTCACTTTAGAATAATGTTTGTAATCTTAAAAATTCAATCTCCTACTCTAAATGCAATCCTTGAGTAGATGAAAGAACACACAAGAAAAACTAAAATTTTTGTTCTCTGAAAATAAAAATTATTAATTGCTGTTAAAACTAGCCAACCTTTTCCTTAGAAGCATAACATTCTTATTTATATCGTTCCCTGAAAAACCCTAAAATAAACTTTCTAAAATATTTCAGCTTCGAGGCACATGGCTGGATGCAAGAATGTGCACGGTTGTATGTCCTTGACTCGTTTAAACGTAAAGCACTCAGGCACAACCATGCATATCTAGGCGCATATCCGTGTCTGGTCTGAGTTTGACAGGCTTTGAATTCTTCAAATCAGGCATAGTTGTGTGTGTCTGGTCACACAACCATGCTTAAATAGCTTCTCTGTAGAGCGTCTATACTGGAGCTCAAGCACGGCCATGTGTTATAAAGCACACAGCCGCAGGGCTTCCTTGTCTTGGAAAAGTGACATTTTCACTCACTTTTATGGAGATTTTGAGCTTCACTCTTCAAGCTCTCACTTTGCCGCCTCTTGCATTGACTCCACACTGAGCACACCTACTCATCAAACAATTAAAACATCAAACAAAAATAACTAAAATCATAATAAAACTACTAAAACTCCTAAAAATGAAACTCTAAAGATTTTAAACTAAAATGCGTCAGTATTCAATACTAACCTAGACTCTAGACACCTAAAATCTAACCAATAAATGTTCAAAATAAAGCATTTTTCATGCTTATCACCCACCACTAGCACCACCATCAATACTACCCACCACTAGCATCGCCATCAACACTGCCCACCACTAGCACCGCCATCAACACTGCCCACCACTAGCACCACCATCAACACTAATTGCCCACTAGAACCACCATCAATATCACTCTTTGCTAGCACCACCATCAACATCTTCCACCGCTAGCACAAGCTAACACAACCATCATTAGCAGTGCCATCATTAACACTAGAAACCAACACCATCGGAAACCACCTTTATTGTCAACAACAATTGCTAATAAATTTACCTACACCATACAACACCAACTGAATTTAAAAGACAAAGGAGAAGAATTAGGAAACAACAAATTTTGTTACCCATTTAAAACCACCATTATCAAATTTACCTTCACCACACAATATCAATTGAATTTAAAAGAAGAAGTAAAAAGGCATAAATTTTGTTACCCATCTGAAACCACTATTATTAAATTTACCTCCATCACACAAGAAGATGAAGCAAAAAGCAGTAAGTTTTATACCCAACAACAAATAAGGTCTAACAATGTAACAATTGGGTCAAATTAATGCCACCATAACCACATCAACAAGAATAACATAAAAAAATCAAAAACCTCAACAACAAAAATACAAACAATCAATATCATCAACAACAAGAGTATACAATTAACAATAAAAAATAATAGATCATGAAAAAGAAAAATGAAATTATGAAAGAATTAGCAATAATGAGCTATAGATCTTACGAAGAAGGTGGTAGCAATAGATAACAACATTCGTAATGCTTGTGGTAATTGGGTGGACGTAAGGATGGTAAAATAAAATAACAATAATAGTTAATATCAGTGGTATGTGGCAGACAGTGGGTTGAGCTAGTAGCGATGGGTTAAGCTAGTGATGGAGAGAGACGATGGGTGGAGACAAAGATGGAGAGGTGGGAGGTGAGGTGTGAGAGGCAGCAAATGCAAGATGAAGATGTAAGAAGAAAGATGGAGATAACGATGAAGTTGTGGAGACAACACTGTAAAAATTTTTTGATCACCAGTCACTATTTTTTATCACCACATTTTTCTAGGACTGTAATTTTATTTTTATCGTATAAAATATGTATTTTATACTTAAAAATTAGTTTTTTTTTTTATCAAGAGAGTATAGTGAACTTTTTATATTTTATGCAAAAATGGAGTAAATTGCCTAATTTGTGATTTATTTAGGTCAAATATTCCAAAAAAGTTATTTTTCGGGTCAAGTACACCTTAAATGATAGTTCAAGGGGCGATTTACCACTTTAGCCATTTTTTTCCCTTTACCTCCAAAAACCTAAACCTAAGAGCACAACTATCATACTAATGTCAACATAGAAGGAAACGAACTTGAAGTACGACATGGAAAAAACTGATTATGCTAAAATTTAAGTTCATGGTCCAAATCCAACAACATGATTAAGTGTTTAATTAATTAATCAGTTAATTAATTAATTTGTTAACTATAGAAGTGGTTAGTTATGGTTAGTGAACGGTGACATTATTGGAATTGGGACATTATGGCGACATAGCAGGAGTATTTAGTGGGAATGTGACTTGGTGGAGCTGTTTTATGGAAAAATAATTACCATATAGAACATATAAAGGGAGAGCTTATGCAGCAGAGGTAAGATGGAAAATAAAACCAACAACAACAACTCCAATAAAGATCAAATTTCTATTAATAACTGCTCACTGAAAAATAAAGCCAACAATAACAACGATTCCAGTCAAGATCAAACTTCTATCAATAATTGCTCAATTTTTTTCTGCAATTTGTCTTTATTTTCTTTTTATTCAAACTTCATTGTCAACCTTTTCATTTAATGCGATCAACTTTCTACAATGTTTTTCTTTAATTCTCAAGCTTCTTCAAATGTTGTTTGTTAATTTTTTAGCTTTCCTAGTCAATTCTCTAATTCTAAATTTATTTTCTTATGCATCATTAGTTAAACATAGCTACTGTACAGCTAGTTTAAGACCCCAACAAGTTTTGGTCCTTAACTTACATAAATAGTCAAATTTCAAGTTTGGAATACCTCAACAACTTGGAACGCTTGCAAATACTATTTTTAAGGGCCAAAAGGAAATAAATTTTGGCATGTCTGGTGGAACACTACTATTGAAATGCTGCAAACTTGAAGTTTTATCGAAAAGGATATTGTTGGGTCCTAGGACCAGGCAGAGGCACTTATAGCAATAGAGCCAAAAGGAGTCATTCCCCACATGATGGAGGACTTTGGAAGAAATATTCAAGGATAGAGAGCACTCAAATCCTAACAGGCGTTGTTATTGTAAAAGCAGTTGAACTAGGTAATCTAGACGATTTTAAGAGGATTTTTGGAAGTTTCTTTCAAGAACATAAGGAAACAAAAATCAAGATCTTAGATTCATAGAAGGAATCACAAATTAAACTCTTGGAGTCTTTAATGAAAACCATATAAAATAGCCAAAGAGCACTTTTTGAGAGGTTGAGTTAGAAGTTAGGGCATCACCTCCAATGGGCTTCTGAGATGATTCAACAATGTTTTAAAAATGTAAATAGTGAAGCTCCTCCTAAGGCAAATAAACAGCCTAAAAATCTCGGTGGCAGTCCTTTAGAACATCACATGAGGCAGTTGATTCTCACCGCCCTATCCAAATTAACCTAGAGGAGAATGAGAGTTACACACCTCCGTACAAGAGGGAGGCAGTTTCATCAACATTGAAGGTTACTTAATATGGCTGCCCTAATGGAAAGTCAGTTCTCCCTTATTATATCTATACTAATACTAACCCCATTGTTTATCCTAATTTGTATGAATATAATAGTGGTATGTAAGGAGGCTCAGAGGCATGGCGCTAGGGGGAGCCATGGGGAATCAACCATGAAATTAACTATTCCATTAGCCTTATATCTTTGGGAATCAAGCCCTAATTGACGTGAAGGCTATAAAAGAGGTGGTGTAGGAATTCTACAATCTTGGCTTGAAATATATTAGAAAGCCAGAGTTTCACAAACTATATCTTAAGGTAATAGATAGAGAGAATCCTTATCTTGAGGGTTATATAATTTCATATTTTTCTTTATTCTTTGGAGATTATGGGAAATCATCACTTGAACACATAATCAAGTTCACTATTCAATATAAAGAATTATCTAATTATTAAAATTACTCTAACTTTAAGTTAAAACCCTTTTTTATTCTCTAATAGATATTGCTTTCACCTGGTATATTACTCTATCGAGAAATTTTATATGCACCTGGCAAGATATAAAGAGACGGTTCCATACTCAATTCTTCAAAATGGAACTAGAAATTTATGTACCTAACTTGTCAATAATGATACAAAGACACGGGGAAACTACAAATTCATTCATTGATCGATTCAAGAAGATGAGGAACCATTATGAGATCTTTCTACCAGAAATTGAGTATGTGAAGATGGTTGAAAGGGGGCTAGACATGGAGCTATGAAAGAGTTCCAAAGGATGGAATTCATAAATTTCTATGAACTAGCACTACATAAAAAAACCCAAATAGTGACAGACATTAATTACCAACGAAAATGTATTCATTGCTAATTAGAGGTGAATTAGTGACGGCATAAAGAACTTAGACAAAAACCATATAGTTAGTGATGGAATTAATGATGGACACGATAAACCGTCACTAGGAAAGGGGGGAGCTTGCCCCTAACTAGATTAGAACTGATTAACAATGGTTATTCCATCACAAATTAACGACGGAATTGAATCTGTCATTAAATAACAACGGACTGGATATCCATTGCTACACATATTTTAGGCACCAAAACTCTAAAAATTAGCAATAAATTAATAATAGATTAGTCCGTTTCTGATTTTTAAGGTAAAGTCAGCCCCCTCCCTAAGCGTTATCCAGAATCATAACAAAAGAAAAAAATTCGAGAGCAACCTCGTGTCGTCCTCCCATCAGTCTAATGCCACCAACATTGCCTTGTCGGCATCGTCACTCTAACATGGTTAAGGTATGTTTATTTATTTATTTTTTTAAATATGTAGAAATTAACTTTGTAACGCTTCTCTAGCCACCCTTCTTGTCACCACCGCCTCGCCCTTGACGCCATCCACCATCTCGCCTTTGCCTTCCTTTGCCACCTCCAACACCAGGCAGATTGAGAATGGGTACACTTGGGAGTGTGTGCTCATCTCGTTTAAGAACTTCTATTGGGAGGAGTTCAGGGTAAATAAATAAAATATTTTTAATTTTTCTTAACCT
Organism: Mallotus japonicus; assembly: GCA_949634005.1. Lineage (NCBI taxonomy): Eukaryota > Viridiplantae > Streptophyta > Magnoliopsida > Malpighiales > Euphorbiaceae > Mallotus > Mallotus japonicus. The sequence continues at coordinate 4,970 of CATIWK010707228.1, read as the reverse complement.
AAAATGAAATTTTTTAAATACATAAGACGTATTATTGGCCTGATTTTGCGGAGGAACATATCTATAATTTGTGATGGTTTGTCTGTGGAACTCAGTGCAATAAAACGTTGTATAATTGGAGAAAGGAGGGGTCAAGCTAATAAATTACCAATAAATTCAAAGAAAATTAAAACGACAGAGATCAGACACAAGGCTAGTGTCCACGGACTCCGAAGAAGATGACGAACAAGTTGATGGTAGTAACTATGCCTGAACGGCGACGACGTGGGCATTTCGGCGATGTCAAAAGTGACAACAATAAATTTAGAGATAAATATGAAATTTTCTACACTATTTCTGACAAATGAAAACCACCAGTGTGTAGAGAACATCAAGAAGTATTTGTGGTTAAATTTTCATGGTGATCAGAGGTTGTTTGGTAGGTAATTGGAGGAGAAAAAAATTCAGGAACCAAAATGGATATTTTGCTTAATATCCCAATTTCTTCCACATGCACCACCACCTCCCTCTTTTTATATACACTCTTTTGTCCTTTTCTCTATTTTGTCTTTTCCTCTTAGTCTCACATTCATATAAAGACTTAAACTACTAAAAAAGGAAAAGAATATAGTTTTTATAAATTAAAAAAACTTTTCATTCCCATTTTATATATTTTTTAAATTATTGAGATTAAAGTCTAACTAACTATTATAATTAATATTTAAATGATGTGGATGTGGAATCTACAATAGAGATTAGTTACTTCACCTTAAATGTCATATATTGATCAAATTACAATTATGCTAAAATTGTAAATAATTTGTCAAAGTGGATTAGTTTTGCTAAATTTTAAAGTTTGGAGTACATTTGCAAAAGTTAAAAAAGTTGTGATTTTTAGCACCAATATATCTTTCCTAAATATGTCTTTTCTCGAAGCAGAGTTAGGACATAACTTGAGCTTCATGTGGCTCAATATTCATGCTTCAAGAGACATAATCAAATCAAGTTATAAATGAAGGGTTGGGGATAAAGGATCTTTAGCTCGCAGACATAACTAATCCAAGAATTACTTCTTCAATTCCAAGTAATGTCCAGGATATGAAGGTTACATACCTAATCAATCTAGTGAGTAAAATGTGGGATAGTAGGCATGTGGAGAATGTTTTTAATGAGCATGATAAAGGTTTGATTCTAAAGATTCCTTTTATTTTATCAAGATTGTGAGGATTCTATAATCTAGAATGGGGATAAAAAGGGCATATATACAGTTAAAAGTGGTTATAGGTGGTTAAATCAAATGAACCAGCAGAGGGATGTAAATAATCATCACTCCATGTGGGGGAAATTGTGGAAAGTTTGGGTTCCAACAAAAGTCTTTGATCTAGTGTGAAGATTATGTCATAAATGCATTCCTATTGTGGATAACCTTCGATACAATCAAGTTGATATCAATCCTATTTGTCCAATGTGTCATGGAGAGTATAAAAGCTGCATGCATTTATTTTTTGAATAAAATTTTGACAAAGGCTATTAGAGAAGAAGTAAACTTCCTCTAGTTGGTACCTCACAAAGAAATTTCAGGTTTGGATGTAAGATTTGATTTTGAGTTATTTAATGAAGGACCAAGCTTGGGCTTTTATGGTTACATGTGGAATTTGGAGTGCTAAAAATGACAATGTATATAAGAAGGTGAGTCAGTCTAGCTTGATGTAGTGAACTATGTCTCTACTATTCTAAGTCAGTGGCAAGAAGCTAGAAAAGGACATGAAAGGGTTGTTACTGTAGATTCTTAAGTTGTATCCAAATGGGAAAGGCCAGGAGTAGGTTTTATCAAATATAATGCGGATGCAGTTGTTTTTAACGATAAGATAGGGATGGGAAGTGTTATGAAAAATAAGAATAGTGATTTTAGTATGACAAGAATTGATATAGTGTGGCTGAAGCTCTGAGTATTAAAGAGTCCTTGAGGTGGCTGAAGACTTTTATACTTTGATGATATTATTATGGAGTCGGATGCCTTAACTGTTGTTCTGTTGGAACAAGAAGTGGGAAGCTATCCCACATTGGAAAAATAAGAGTATAATCAAAAGATGATCCACCATCCAAATAGGCTAAGACCTTTTGGTGGTGTGCAAGTCAATGATTGTGGCTCATTCTCATATTTTGGAAGCCCGATCGGTGATTCTGACTATGATCTCGTTCGGTACAGGCTAGACACTCATTCCCGGTATGAAGACCGAGCATGTCTGGTCCGTGGAGCCCACGATTTCTTAACTAGGTGTATTAGAGCCCACAGTGCCCTAACAGGCCAAGAAGATCCTGGAGGCCCGTGTGGAGATGTGGAGGCCCGAGTCGAGACCCAAGTTGATGTTGGAGAAGCCCAAGTCATCAACCTAAACAAAGGAGCATACAAAAAAAATGAGAATTTGAGACGAAAAAAAACGTCCCTAAAAGTCTAAGCCAAGCCGAGCCGATTCAATTAAGGACAGAAGAAAACGTCTCTAAATCACTACATGTTGAGACAAAAAAGAAACGTCCCTAAAAGTATAAGACAAGCCAAACCTATTTTGAGCCGATTCCATTTTTTTATTTATTTAATAATATCTTGTTTCTTTTATCATTCTGGTACTTGTGTCAAAATAATTTCAAATAATTAAATATTAATAATATAATATAATTTCATTAATAGAATGAATTTATATACATAAGTTCAACTTGAGTTGAAACTCAAGTAATAATGCAAAATCAATATAAAGTACCCTAAAACAACTTGAACAATCAATTGACATGTCAAAGACTTGTTACTTCAAAAAAAAAAAATTACAATCCAACCAAATCTGGCAAAATACCAATTCTCCCCTTTTGCTTTTCTCAAATTTGTATCCATTTATCTATGACCCATTATCAATCTATTTGTTATGGTATAGCCTTGAAGAAAAGAAAGTTTATCTGCAATAGAGAAGAAAGAATAATTATAAAATTGGCTATTTGCATAAAAACTAAAGTTAAACAATTGAAACAACAAAAGATATATGAAAAATTTTGTTCAGCTTAGTGCAAATAAGAAAATGAATGTCAAAATCAAGCTTTCGGCTACATAGGCCATCAGTAACTGCTTTTGCTGATTAAATCAAGAATATTGACATACCAAAAGGACTAGTATATGCATGAAATCACACTATTTAGTGGAAACAAGTGAACAACACTTCGCTACAGTATCGAGTAAATAAAAGCTATTAGAGCATGAAATGTGATAGCCATGACCCTAAAATATATTCAACATGCTCAGTATTTAAACTGATACAACAAGAAGCATAAGTGTATGTGATTCTTTATACACTGTAGCATCCTGCTATTTTGCTGCCTGCATCTGGGAAGAAAAGTTAAGCATGTCTTTGTATGCCTCAATTCCACATCAAAAATGATCCTGCCCTAAGATGTTGGTCTTCAAAATTAAAAGGAATTCAAGTAAACTGATCTTTTACAGCCTCTCCAAGTCATTAAACTAATCTCTAAATTAAGAGAATTAATTGGAAGAAACAGAATCCTAAAACCAGCTCCCCCTCACAGGATGAAAAAAAAAATCCATATTTCGCTGTGTGTCTACCAGTGTAAAACCCTTCACAACTCTTAGTAATTTCTAGCAGCAGAATAATGCTTCCACTCACAATTCACCAATAAATCATTATTTTACTAAAATAAATAAATAACAGCACCATAGACAAGGCGATCTAAGCTTAGTAAGACAATTAGGCATGCTCAGAAAACTTTTAATCCAATTTCAAAGACAAATTACATCACAGTATATAAAGATTCAAAATATCCTTGACCACCTTTTTAATTGTACAAGAACATTTGGTTTTTAATTAACAAGCGACTGCCTATTACCATCATCAACTACTTTAAAATAACAAAAGTTTCCTTTCATATACACACAGAGAGACTAGGGGTGTAAACGAAGCGGCTCGGAGCTCGGCTCGTTCAAGCTCATTTGTTAAGCTAAATGAACAGAACCCGAACAAGATTTTGAGGCTCCGAAGATAAACGAACAGAGCCCAAACACCCCAAAGCTCTGCTCGTTAAGGCTCGCGAACAGGCTCGTTAATATGTTCATGAACAAGCTCGCGAACAAGCTCGTGAACAAGCTCGCGAACTAGCTCGTTTATGATGTTTATGAACAAGCTCGTGAACAGGCTCGCTTAGGATGTTCGTGAACAAGCTCGTGATCAAGCTCGCGAACAGGCTCGTTTAAGATATTCATGAACAAGCTCGCGAACATACTTGTCTATATAATTTTAGTATCATTTAATTGTAATGTATATTAATAATAATTTTAAGTAAAAATAATTAAAAATTGGAAATTTTAATAAAAATTACATATTTATAACATAAATTAGCATTAATATCAAATATAAGTATTAAACAAATTACATAATTTTGATGTATATTAGTATGAATGTTAAGTAAATATAATTAAAATTTGGTAATTGTAATAAAAATTACATATTTATAACATAAATTAGTATTAATATCAATGATTAGTATTAAACAAATTACATAATTTTGATGTATATTAGTATGAATATTAAGTAAATGTAATTAAAAACTATTAATTGCTATAAAAAAAATTACTTATTTCTTAGTTATAATGTAAATTAATATTAACATGAAAAAAATTAATATCAAATAAATATATTAGAATAGAAAGTATTACATAATACTATGTTACTATTAAATTTAGTTAAAATTGAGTAGTTTTCACATGAAAACTATGTATATAGTTTTCTAAGTATCAATTAACTATAAGATTACTAAATTCTAAGTATCAAGTAACTATTAATATTAATAACTGCTAAGATTACTATAAGGTTACTAAATATAAGATTAGATTACTAATTATTGAGTATTAATTATGACTAAATTTAACATATAAACCTATTAACTATAAGATTACTAAATACTAAGTATCAATTAACTATTAAGATTACTAA
>CATIWK010707160.1:0-11929 GCA_949634005.1 Mallotus japonicus | reverse complement strand
TCAAAGTTAAATGATTTAGTACCAAAATTTTTGGTCTATTGTGGGATCTAAATATGTTAAATGATATTTGGGGAAGAATCATATGTGTTTTGAAGGGAGAGCTATGTATAGATGAAGAAAATTGGGGTATACTGTGGCTATTGGTTATGTTGGGAAGCTATTTTGTTAAACTCGGTAAATACTTGTTTATTATTGGGCTGCTGAAGTACAACTTCTGCTCAAGCTTAGCTTAGGTTTGGTTATGGGCTTTATGGGCCAATATAGCAGTTTGGAAAGTCTTCTTAATTCTACTTTGATTTTGGTTTCTGAAGTAACTGCCTCTAGGTGCCATTTCTTTATGCTCTAAAGGGTTTCTTTGATGTGCTTCCTGACACGCATGTGTTTCAAGTCATTGAAGGCCTTTATTTTTAACATAGGCACACACTTGAGTAACGTCTTTGACATTTTTGACAACTAATATATCTAGTCAAGTTCCATTTACAGGTTTCTTAATAATTTTTTTGAAAATAATTTTACAACGTTAGTTGTTGAAGCTTTTCCTGGATCTGTATGAAATTTGTAATTGAGCCAAGATTTGGAAAACTGTGGATTCTTGTTTTGATTTTACCATTATGATTCTACTTCTTTTTTCTTTTTTTTTTTTTTTAAAAAAAAAAATTCTCAACATTATTCCAATAGGAAAAACATTTTAGTGCTCATGGGCATGTCATTTATGCAACAATCCTTAGATATGTGTCTTAATCTGGTCACTTTCTGTATTCACTTCTCTGGATCATTAAAATTAAAAAAATTAAAAAATTAAAATTAAAATTAAAATTAAAATTAAAATTAAAATTAAAATTAAAATTACTCTTTCTAAATTATTTAAAATATAAAATTAAAATTATAAAATAAATTTTATTTTGAAAATTATATAATTAGTTTATAGTTTTTATTTTCTTAAAATTACTTAATTAATATATTTGAATTATTTTATTTAATTTAAATATTAAAATAATTAAATAAACTGTATATAGAAGTTTACAATTACAATTAATTCTCATTAAAATTGAGGACATAACTATGTGAAAACATTAAGCTTAAAAACGGATGGATTTTTTTTAAACCAATCTAATTTCTCTATTTTTTTTTTTTTGGTCATAGGAGATGGGGATGGGATGGGGTCTCGAACCGAAGACCCTAAGGTGCCCCTCCAAAGGCCAGACACGCGGGGGCATCTAATTTCTCTATCATACAATAGAATTACAGCTTTTCTAATTCTTTATGTTATTTCTAAATATGGCTGTCCCTTTAGATTGAATCTTGATTGTACTTATTTTACAAGTATAAAAAAAACTGAAGTACCCAAAAGAATAATTGCAATAAATTAATAATCATATACCGGTACAGATGTATGAAGGGGAGGGGAGAGATTCCGAATTTCTTATAATGTCTGTAATGATTTTAACCATTAAAATAGATTCATTAGACTAAAGCAGTACAGACGGACGGATTATTGTTTATGATTCTTAACTTTGTTATTTCTTTTTCTAATAATTTTGTTTTGCTTGACCATACAATTTTTAATATTATTAGCTGTTCCGTGTTTGAATGAGACTGGAATTTCAACATTTGGTGAAAATTACATAGTTTCTGCAATATGGATCTATTTATATGCCTACAAAAAAGTTTTATTTTTTATTTTAAAATTTTTTAATAGAAGTCATAACATAGGATAAGACTAAATTACAAGTTCAACTGTGGTGTAGCAAACAGCTTGAAAAAAAAGAAATTGAAAAATCAACCTAATGTATAAGACCACAAAGTTTATATATATATATATATATATATACAGATAATACTTTAAAGACTTATTAGTTCAGAGAAATACTCAAAAAACTTGGAATATATTAATCCAGTCCAACTTGTGTGTCTAAACATTTATTTTTTTTAGGAAAAATACAATTTTAGTCTTTTTATTCTGAATTTATTTTAAAAAATTCAGTACTTTATGTTTGTATTTTTATAATATGTCAACAATTAATATAATAGTTATTTTACTATGAAATATTTGTATAATAATAAATTTGAATGATAAAATTATTTTATATATAATTTATTATAAAGAATATTTAAAATTATTTCTTTTTTCATAATAAAACTAAAAATATATGCAAATTTTATTTTATTATAAATGCATTATAATTAGTTGAATGTTATATAATTTGATAAATAATTTTATTAAGAAATTTCTATATTATTTTAATATTAAATCAATTTTTTTTGAATCTAGAGGAGGAAAAAGATAAAAATCAAACTCTTGATATGTACATATTTTGAAATGAGATACGTCACTAAACTAATCAACCTTTGACAATATTGAATTACAATTTTTAACAATACTATTTAGTACAATATTAAAGTATGCAAATATAAAATACAAAATATCTAATGTTATGAAAAAAATTATCAAACTAAATTTATCACAAATGAAAAATCACAAAAATCAAAATTATATTTTTCCTTTTATTTTAATTTTAATTTTTAGCCACTCATACTCATACTTTTGAACCTCTGGATTGGTAACCGACGTAAGGTATCAAAATGTTGGTTTGACTAAAAATATTGAGTGTGTTTACAATTTCCAATCACCATGTAATCTGGGCATCCACCATGTGAGAAATTATTTATTATTATTATTATTGTTATTAAAACCTTAATTATTCTCATACGAAACAGCATGTGACATGAAGAAAGTTTTTTAATCATTCTATAACGAATCCTTATTACCTTTTGTTTTTCTCCCTCAAAAACAAATCCTTAAATGACAAAATTAAAAAAATAACAAAATAAATACAGAATATAAAATAAAATGCTTTAATCTAATCCCATTATGATGAAGTAAGGGATGATGTGAGGAGGATATAGAAGAGGGGTGACCCACACACAAATATATATATATATATATAATATTTTATAGAGAAGTGAGTATTAGATTTTTTTTTTAGAATTTAATAACCTAAAATACACACAATATAGTAACACCACACCACACGTCATCTAATAAATAAATTTAATATTATTTAATGCAGAATTTAATATTAGATTTATTTTGTGTAAATAATATTATTTTTATTATATCAGCAGATAAATTTTAACAAATCCAAATGCACCTAAAGCATTTCTCCTTTTTAAAAATAGTGTCTCTTTCTCTTCAATTTCATTTAAATATAAAATGTACAAGTTTTGAGAGTTCATTACTTCAAAAGTCCATTTGCCTGCATATATATATATTATATTGCATTCTCATGTCCTTATATATAAAACTTATTTTCTCGCATTCTTTGAGTCATTTCTCAATGATCAAGAAACTCAACAACTCAATGAAAATATCCGAATTCAAGAAATATTAGTGCAAAAGAAAATCTGGGTTCTTTCTGTTTCTTGGTATTGAATCACAGTCGCACTAATAATCCATTATCAAAATGGAAGGTGCTGACCTCTATGCAGCTGGTAGCAGCTTGAGAAGAGGGGGTTCTTCAATGTGGAGAAACAATCCAAATCATGTTTTTTCAAGGTCTTCAAGAGAAGAAGATGATGAAGAGGCTCTAAAATGGGCTGCACTTGAAAAGTTGCCCACTTATGATCGTTTAAGGAAAGGTATATTGCTCAGTGCATCTAAAGGTGCATTCAGTGAGATTGATATTGATAACCTTGGACTTCAAGAAAGGAACAATTTGATAGAGAGATTGATCAAAGTTGCTGAAGAAGACAATGAGAAGTTCTTGTTGAAGCTCAAGAACCGTATCGATAGGTAACTCAAAAATTTGTACTAATTTTCTATTTAGTCTGGTTGGTTGCTGAGAAAATTCTTGTCAGATTAAGAGTAACTCTGTTTTGGTTATTGAATAATGCAACTTTGTTTCTTGTTTCTTGGTTGGTGCCGTAGAGTTGGTATTGAGATTCCAACAATTGAAGTTAGATTTGAGCATCTGAATGTTGAAGCAGAGGCCTATGCAGGAGGCAGAGCCTTGCCTTCATTTGTTAACTTCTCTTTTAGTATAATAGAGGTGACTCCTTTTGCTAGTTATTAGTATTGAATTATGTTGCTTCTGTTTATTAATTGTAAGTTAACTTTTTTCTTTGATTTTAAAGGGTTTCTTGAATTATCTTCATATTCTTCCAAGTACAAGAAGATCATTGACCATACTTAAGGATGTTAGTGGAGTGATCAAGCCATCAAGGTGAGACAGAAATGACCTGAAAATCTAAAACTGGAACATTTATTTGCACTAATTCCAAAAATCTTTTGGTATGTATATACTGCAGAATGACTTTGCTTCTGGGTCCTCCAGGTTCTGGAAAGACCACTCTTTTGTTGGCACTAGCTGGAAAGCTTGACCCTAATCTGAAGGTTGGTGACTCTTTGTTCTGCTGTTTGGGTTTTAATCATCAACTTGAGTTTGATTAATTCTTTTTTTTTTTTTTTTTTTTTGCAGTTTTCTGGTCATGTGACTTACAATGGTCACACCATGAATGAATTCATACCCCAAAGAACAGCTGCCTACATCAGTCAACATGATCTTCACATGGGCGAATTGACTGTAAGGGAAACGTTGGCATTTTCAGCGAGATGCCAAGGAGTTGGAACCCAACATGGTCGGATTCTATCTTTTCCTTTTTTTTTATTTTTTTCTCTGTTCCTCTATATTCAGTGACAGTCATGATTAGTGGTGTTAACTTCTTTGCATTTTGCAGACTTATTAGCTGAGTTGTCTAGAAGAGAGAAAGCAGCAAATATTAAGCCTGATCCTGACATTGATGTTTTCATGAAGGTGAGGAAAGGATTTATTTTATTACACTAAATGATCTGCAGAGTCACAAAACATTTGTTATATCGACATGAAGACAAACAAAAAACCTTCTTTAGAAGACACTTGACTAAACAAATGAACGCTGCAGTTCATCACTTTTATGTAACTAAAAGTTTATGAAACTGGTTTAATCATCAATATGAAGTAGCGTTTTAGTCCATATTCAATTAGAACACCATTGAAAGTGTTTTTTTAGATTAAGCTGCAATGATGGAGATTTATTTTCATTTTCCTGATATTGCTGGTATCACAGGCAGCAGCAGCAGAAGGTCAAGAGACTAGTGTGGTCACAGATTATGTCATAAAGGTATCATCACCTGAGACAGCTTTTATATCTTAAAAGAATTTCTGCAACTGCTAATGGAGTCCTTTCTCTTGTTTAATGTCCTTTTTTTTTCTCTTAAATTTGCAGATATTAGGACTGGAAATCTGCGCGGATACTTTGGTAGGAAATGCAATGATAAGGGGTATCTCTGGAGGACAGAGGAAGCGTGTTACAACAGGTGAAACTCCATTCCCAATACCCGAGAGCAACTAACTGTGTTTGCATTAATAACTGAGTGTGAAAATTTCCAATAATCATTGAAGGTGAAATGCTGGTTGGACCAGCCAAGGCGCTGTTTATGGATGAGATCTCTACTGGCCTGGACAGCTCAACAACTTATCAAATTGTTAACTGCCTGAAGCAATCTATTCACATTCTTAATGGAACTGCTGTCATCTCCCTCTTGCAACCAGCTCCAGAGACTTACAACCTCTTCGATGATATTATTCTGCTCTCAGATGGGCAGATTGTGTATCAGGGTCCGCGCGAACAAGTTCTTGGTTTTTTTGAATTTATGGGCTTCAGGTGTCCTGAAAGAAAAGGCGTGGCTGACTTCTTACAGGAGGTAATGAGATCATCACAGCTTTTTCTATTCGTTTTCACAATGATGTTTTCAGAAGAGATTTATGTGACAAGTTCTACAAGTCTTGCTAACAGTCAACTAATTTCAGGTGACCTCAAGGAAAGATCAGGAACAGTATTGGGCGCGTAGAGATCAGCCTTATAGTTTTGTCACAGTCGATGAATTCGCGGAGGCATTCCAATCATACGAGGTGGGACGAAGAATTGGAGATGAGCTTTCAATTCCATTTGACAAGACCAAGAGCCACCCAGCTGCTTTAGCAACCAAGAAGTATGGAGTTGGAAAGAAGGAGCTTCTTAAAGCTTGCATCTCGCGAGAGTACTTGCTCATGAAGAGGAACTCATTTGTCTTCATCTTCAAGTTCAGCCAAGTAATCTTCCGTGGCACTTGCCTTTTATCTATGTTTTCTGTTCTCAAAATTTTCAAATGTGATAGCATTTATTTTCTAATTTTCCCCCTTCCTGCAAGTAGCTGATAATAATGGCGATCATAGCAATGACACTCTTCCTGAGGACGGAAATGCACCGAGAAACTTTAACAGATGGAGGAGTTTATTTGGGTGCTTTGTTTTACACTGTGATCATTATCATGTTCAATGGTATGGCAGAGCTATCCATGACCATCGGAAAGCTTCCAGTGTTTTACAAGCAAAGGGACCTACTCTTCTATCCTGCATGGGCATATTCGCTTCCCGCATGGATTCTGAAAATTCCTCTCACATTTGTGGAGGTTGGTATTTGGGTGTTCGTCACATATTATGTCATTGGATTTGATTCCAATATTGGAAGGTAAGAATGATAATGAAAGTCTTATGTTGATTAAGTTGTGAACTGTGAAGCAATTTGATCTCATTTGGTTGATCTAAAACAATGATATCTACAGGTTCTTTAAGCAGTACCTTCTGCTCTTATTCGTTAATCAGATGGCCTCTGGACTATTTCGATTCATTGCTGCAACTGGAAGGAACATGATTGTCGCAAACACCTTTGGCTCCTTTGCACTACTTACACTTTTTGCATTGGGTGGCTTTGTTCTATCACGAGGTATAATTAGTGTTTAGCAGTATGTAACAGATTAATGTTTCTGAAAGAAAAAAAATTAAATTGAGCGCTACGTCTTCTATTTGAATAATTCTTCAGAGGAGATCAAGAAATGGTGGATATGGGGTTACTGGTTGTCACCATTAATGTATGGACAGAACGCAATTGTTGTTAATGAGTTTCTTGGAAAAAGCTGGAGCCATGTAAGCTTATTAAATTTTTATTTCTAACATTTATGATTTTTCCTGTCAGCAGCCAAATTCTGTCTAAATTTTGTTGCACAATCTACAGATTCCTCCAAACTCGACAGAACCACTAGGAGTTCAACTAATGAAGAGTCGTGGTTTCTACCCATATGCATATTGGTATTGGATCGGACTAGGTGCAATGATTGGTTTCTTGCTAGTATTCAACTTGCTCTTCACCCTTGCTCTCACTTATCTCGACCGTGAGTGTCATTACCTTGTCAATTTCATAAATCTAGATACACACAGATTAAGCTAATATTGATTGATTGATGTTTTGCGCAGCTTTTGAGAAGCCTCAGGCTGTTGTATCTGAGGATTCTCAGAGTGATGAACCTGGTGATGGAAATGGAGGAGCCATTCAGCTAACAAAATATGGAAGCAGTCACAAATCAACCACAAGTAAGACAGCTCTCAAGATAATGCATATCTGAGCTCTAAGTCAAGTTAAAATCTGATTAGATTGTAATTCATTTTCGATTTATATGCAGGTAGTGGTGGTGAAATCAGTGAGGTGAACAATAACAAGAAGAAAGGAATGGTTCTTCCATTTGAACCACGTTCCATCACCTTTGATGATGTTATCTACTCAGTTGACATGCCACAGGTATCAGAAGTTAGATTATATATATCTTTCAGCATGACAGGTTCGCAAAAATGAAACTGACAGAACTGATCTTGTTTAAATTGAAATTTACAGGAAATGAAAAGTCAGGGAGTTCTTGAAGATAAATTGGTGCTGTTGAAGGATGTAAGCGGTGCTTTCAGGCCAGGCGTTCTCACAGCTCTAATGGGAATTAGTGGCGCTGGTAAAACCACTCTGATGGATGTGCTAGCTGGTAGAAAAACTGGCGGATACATTGAGGGGGACATCAGAATTTCAGGATATCCAAAGAAGCAAGAAACTTTTGCTAGAATTTCAGGATATTGCGAGCAGAATGATATCCACTCTCCACATGTTACGGTCTATGAATCTTTAATGTACTCAGCTTGGCTTCGTCTACCCCCTGAAGTCACATCTGATGTTAGAAAGGTATATTTCTAGCTTTCTTGCAAGTTCATGTTTTGAATTCTTTACATACTCTGCTCTCCCCTGAAGTCAAATCTTATTTCATCAAGGCATTGCGTTGTTTAAACAGCATTTCTACCTTATAGAGAATCCTATTTGGTCTAACTGACAATACTTGTGAAGTTGATATCAATTACTGAATGTACCTGAAAAAACTTGAACTCATCTAATCTGCATACAAATCAATAGACTGAGGCAGATTTAAGTCAATTACATCCAGTTAACTTTCTCACATCTCGTTTTTTTTTTAGATGTTTGTTGAGGAAGTCATGGAGCTTGTAGAATTGAACCCAATAAGGAATGGTCTAGTTGGGTTGCCAGGTGTGAATGGTCTGTCCACAGAGCAGCGAAAGCGTCTTACAATAGCAGTTGAACTAGTGGCAAACCCATCTATTATATTCATGGATGAGCCAACTTCAGGGCTAGATGCAAGAGCAGCTGCTATCGTCATGAGAACAGTTAGGAACACTGTGGACACAGGAAGAACTGTTGTATGCACCATTCATCAGCCAAGTATTGATATATTTGATGCTTTTGATGAGGTTAGTGATGTTCCAAAGATCACAAGTATCAGTGCTTTCTTTGATGGGGCATTAATGTCCTCCATTAATTTTACTGTGCATTGCAGTTATTCCTGATGAAGAGAGGGGGAGAAGAAATATATGTAGGGCCGTTGGGTCGCCATTCTTGCCATCTAATTAAATACTTTGAGGTAGCAATACAAAAATTGCTGAACTTAACAACACTTTTCCATAAGCAGAGGATTTTATTAATAATAACCCAGGAAAAAACTTAGCATTATAGGAATTTTCGTTTCTTGTACAGGGAATTGATGGAGTAAGTAAAATTGAAGATGGTTATAATCCAGCAACTTGGATGCTGGAAGTTACCAGCACTGCACAAGAGTTAGCTTTGGGTATTGATTTTGGTGCCATTTATAAGAATTCAGAATTGTACAGGTATTGTGAATTGATTAAAACTGAAAATCCTTCTATTCGTATAATAGTTTAATTACTTTCAAATTTGTTAATGATGCGTAGTAAATTACAGGAGAAACAAAGCAATGATTAAGGAATTAAGCACACCTGCTCCTGGTTTAGAAGACCTCTATTTTCCTACAAAATACTCACAGCCATTTCTCACTCAGTGCATTGCTTGCTTGTGGAAGCAACGTTTGTCCTACTGGAGAAATCCACCATACACTGCTGTACGATTCCTGTTCACAAGCTTTACATCTTTGATGTTCGGGACAATGTTCTGGAATCTTGGCTCCAAAAAGTAAGTTACATTTTATAGCAGTGCTTATAAAAACAGTGAGTGCTATAAGAGTCCTTTCTAGGACTGTAAGGTCTCCAGTTCGACCTCTCGCCAGAGCCCAGTTAATCAAAACAGAAAAAGAAAAGGATTGATCTGTTTCTGTCAACTTACCTTGCTTCTATTGCTTGAACATCAGGTCTAAACAGCAAGACATATTTAATGCTGCGGGTTCAATGTACGCAGCAGTTCTGTTCCTGGGGGTACAAAATGCGTCATCTGTGCAACCAGTAATATCAGTTGAAAGAACTGTTTTCTACAGAGAGCGAGCTGCCGGATTGTATTCAGCTATGCCTTATGCATATGCACAGGTGATAGGTTTTATGCCATGATTTAAGGAATTTATCAGAATCAATATTCTGTTGTATTTTTTTTTATATTGACTTTCAGTATCTGATAGCTACAAGAACTCTAATAAATTTGATACTTGATTGCAGGTCTTGGTTGAGATTCCATATCTTTTCTGTCAAGCTGTTGTGTATGGTACTATAACATATGCAATGATCGGATTTGACTGGACTGTTGCTAAGTTCCTTTGGTATCTTTTCTTCATGTTCTTCACATTATTGTACTTCACCTTGTATGGAATGATGTGCGTTGCTGTAACCCCTAATAACCATATTGCAACCATCATTTCATCAGCATTTTATGGATTGTGGAATATCTTCTCAGGATTTATAATGCCAAGAACTGTAAGTATTTTCTTTTACTAACGTTAGATTTAGTTTTCTTTTTTTTTTAAAAAAAATTTATCGCGAAAATTACGTTTTAAAAAATAAAAAATAGCATAAGAAAATATTTCCTAACAAAATATTGTAACATAAAAAATTGAAAAGTATTTTTTAAAAGAATATTTTCGTCAATAGAAAATTTTTTTATGCGATACTATTTCGTATCATCATCATTGAAAAATGAAAAATTTTGAACCATTTTTGTGTAATTTATGCAAATATTGCAGAGGATGCCAGTGTGGTGGAGATGGTACTACTGGGCATGTCCAGTGGCATGGACCTTATATGGACTAATTGCTTCACAATTTGGAGATATGCAGAACAGACTTGAGAATGAGCAAACAGTTGAAGAATTTGTGAGGGAATATTATGGTTATAGACATGATTTTGTTGTAGTAGTTGCAGGTGTGATTCTTGGGATTGCACTTCTTTTTGCATTTACGTTTGGCATCTCTATTAGGTCCTTTAATTTTCAAAGGCGATAGAGATTTAATTGTTTTTTTTTTTGGTCTATATACACATGTTATTATTTTGATGAAGGATTAAAGGACAAATTAAGGTTCCCAATATGAATATATGAATTTATGTATTAATTCAATTATGACATCTCAATAAAATCAAGTCCAGTTACATTATTTTTTTTGGATAGAAGTTATTTTAATTTTTTTGAGACAGTTACATTAATTTTTTTTGTACCTAATTGTCTCATAAATATTAGGTATTCACATTTCATCATTATGTATTTTTAATTATTATTTATAATTAGGTATTCATATTATAGTTATATTTCATAATATATATATATATATGTTAAGCAAAAAATTTGACAAGCGTCTATCTTTCTATTTTGAGTATACCTTCTAAAATATAATTTGTCAAACCATTAATGTCACGACCCAAACCGGGGAGTTATGACCGGCGCTAGGGAACGGGAATTACTATTATCTGTAACCCGTAGAAAGCCTTAAAAATAAAAACTTATGCAAACTTACAATAAAAATACTTCAGAATTAAAACTTTGATAATGAAAATGAAATCTTTTCTCATATAATGAAAAATAATACTACACAATCCTTAAAATACAAATCACAGTTATGAAAACGAAATTAAATACTACAATAGTCAACTGTTACTACTGCAGTTTTAGAGTACAATAAAAGTTCAAATATAATATTTACATAATTCAGCCGGGACTGAAAAAGACCGGCGAAGAGATTTAGTACCGAGGTCTGACGAAGTAGAATGTCTTGAAAAAAATATTAAGGGGGGTCAGACATACAGGCACTCAAGCATCAGTAAAATACTATATTATATTTATATAATAAAATATACACGCATTTCATACAGATGCTAAAAATCCTGTTTTCAATAATAAAATGATTTTTAGGTGAAGGATCGGTGCGGAACCCTAATATTTCGCAACCTCGATCAGAATCTATCAGTAGCCAACAGGCTAATACATACTCCCAAAATTATTAATTTGTCCAACTTAAGGTAGTAGACTGGCCCCGAGTACACTAGGTCAACCGAGGATCCGCAGTCACCCTTCTCAATATCTATTCACCTCAATCATTAATTCATAATCATCAATCCAAATTCTCAGCCTAAAATTCTACCGTACTGTCGTGCAACAGTCCTAGCGTAACCCACTAGGTGGCACGTTCTACAACTATCCTCCAAATCATTCTTAATAATATTAAAAATAATGCAATGCGTAATTTAAACATACTAGCATCCATTCTTCAAAATAATATCCGAATATATACCGA
>CATIWK010707061.1:0-30038 GCA_949634005.1 Mallotus japonicus | reverse complement strand
GTAACATTTTCAACATAGGAAAAGAGGAAGAGAAAAGAAGGCATAACAGCAACTTTATTGCAATGCTTGACATATAACAAGCAACACACTGACTTACAGATCTGCAAATTGCTATCAGCATTTAACATAAAAATTACCAGGGGTTCAATTCGTAAGAGATATACCATTGCATGGAAATGTGCGGAAATAAGATCAGCTAGTAGCTACTTATAAGGAACATAAAATGTAGGACCTCCATATATGTCTCTGCATACTTGTCAGTTTAACAACAATTTTCAATGGTTTGATCAGTCCAGGTTGGTGCATAGCGATTGATCTATATGGTTAAAAAATGCTCCTGTTCCAACAATTTGAACGCTCAGTTGATTGTGGCTCCCAAGTACTAGAAAACAACAGCATTCAGAAACAATCTCCTATCACTTCTTGATGTTAGAAATTTTGTTATATTATAGAGTACAATACTATCAACTATGAGACGTTTTTATACAAAAAAACAGACTGAATAAATATAATTTAAGGAAATGTTTGAAAAAACTCAATTTTGTGTTAAAAGTAATTATTTGCATAATGGTCTTATCTCTATGTTAACGAACTGATACAGTAATGAGATCATTTTAGTGGATTTTCTATATAAATAAATTAAAAATCTCTCTTTCTCTTAACAATCTAATTTTCCAGCTACACAAAAAAATTATTTTGTCACATTGATATCCACTACACATAAAGGATAAGAAAGAAAGAAAGTACTAATTATCATTCTAATATTTTCTATTGCAAAAGATGAGTTAAGGACCAGATATTTGTGTCAAATTTAAAATAGATGCACCATTATTTGCACTAAGTTAAGTTATGATATTGGGTGTTATAAATTTATGTACTTAATCTTATAATTTACTTTTTTTTTTTTTTTTTTTTTTTTTTGGGAGGGGTTGGAGATTGCAGAACTTGGCATGGAAAGGGTTGTGAAATAGTTTTTAATATTACTGACAGGTCCTCCATAGTGTAAAATATTTAATGGCTACCTAGAAAATCCACTGTTTTTTCTCCTCTTGGTTATCTAAGGAAGATGTCAATTACTTATTTTGACCAAAATTACCTCCTTCTCTTTTTCTTTCATTTTTTATTCTTAAATTAGTTATATTTCATATATCTATGTAGAATCTATATTATTTTACTTGTATTGCCTCCATTTAGTGAGGTTATAGTTGATATATTTTAAGATCTCTAGATCTATCTTGTGTTTTTTGTTTTTTTGGTGATTTGATCTATCAAAAAGATTGGTTCTTAATATAATTTTCATGGAATTTGATAGATCTAAACTTTTTTTGATATGTTATGTGATGAAGTTCTTACTTGACGTGATCAGTTGATTCCGATTTATACCAATTGGTGTTAATGGATTTCATCCAAAAGAGAAGTCTCAAAGTCCTTCATCAAACAAAGAGTGATTTATTTGTTTTATTTCTGTACTTTGTAAGTTTTAGTGATTTAATATGTACTACATCTCTTATGTAAATCAGTTTTTTACATATAACCTTTGACCAATTATCAATGAAACACAATTATGTTGTTAAAAAAAAAACATGACGAAACCACCAAACATATTGCCGATTTTATTAAGAGTGCAATGAAGTAAGGAATATCAAAGAATATAATCTTAGATCTCCTAGAATTAAAATTGCAAATAAAAGTAATGGCTTTAATCTTCACATGTGCCATCGTTCTTTATTATTTTTCAAATTTCAAGAATGAATCCACCCAATAAAAAATTCAAGAATGGATTTTTCTTTTGAGCTAACTTCAACAATAGATTCCTCTTAGAGTCATCTAACATCTCTTTCTCTTCCGACAGAGAATCAACAATGAAAAATATGATCAAGTTCAGAAAATGGTAGAAACCAGTTCTTTGTAATGTGATAAAAATGCTCCAATTCATGGTAAAAAAATTATAAATTTTTTTTTTGGTACAAAAACGAGAACAACCAGCCAAAACAAACTAAGCTGGAACTAACCTACCATAACTAACACAAAAAACATCATGAGCAAGCCATTCTTGAAAAATTTTAATATATAATAAGATGGAGCCAACTAATCAGTAAAAATTTAAAATCAAGTTTAAACCAGTTCTTTACTTGTTGCTTGTGCATCACATGAAGAAGCTGTGACTTGTCCACATTCGCTTGCTCGTCTTCCCACATTTGCACATTGTTCCACAGCAATAATAATCATGCCAGCTTTTTTATGCTTCCAAATTAATATATAACTTATCGCTGTTGTTGAGACATGTGCAGCATTTTCTCAAGAAACCAACAAAAACAGTCCATATCTTTGCACTATAAGAAGTCAAGAGTAGCTTAACCTAAACTCAGTCAACCAAACTATCAATGGACGCTATAGAGCACAGAGTTATCCCAGTGAATGGCATAAACATGCATATAGCCGAGATGGGTCCGGTGGATGGACCTGTAATTCTCTTCATTCATGGATTCCCTGAATTATGGTACACCTGGCGCCACCAGATTGTAGCTATGGCTTCTCTGGGCTACCGTGCCGTCGCACCAGATCTCAGAGGCTTTGGTGACACCGATGCACCTGAAGATCCACGGAGCTGCACGGTCTTCCACCATGTCGGTGATCTTATTGGGGTTCTTGATGCCGTGGCTCCTCACCAGAAGAAGGTTTTCGTTGTGGGTCATGACTGGGGCGCATATATGGCTTGGTTCTTAAGTCTGTTAAGGCCAGACAGGGTTAAGGCTATGGTGAATCTTAGTGCGGCGTTTCCTCCTAGAAATCCCAAATGGAAACCTCTTGAGATGTTCAAAGCTCTTTATGGGGATAATTATTACATGTGCAGAATTCAGGTTTGCTCAAGAATTACTTGCATGGATAATCTTGTTTATTTCATGGATTAGTTACTACTAATCATTGTTTTATTCAAATGTTATACAGTTCTTATTACAGTTTCAAAAGTATCGTAATTTTCTGACCATGATGTTTTTGATACTTTTATTTAAATCTACCTGCTACACAATCAGATAATTTTGAGCCAGATTGGCCTCTGGACTATTCACTCACTAACAACATTTGTTGATACTTTTGCTTGCAGCTTATTTGTTCACGAAAACTTAAAATATCTTTGGTTTAAGCCAATAATTGTTTAGTTTTATGAACTGTTTGGCAAGTAGGAGGTGTATTAACAGATTAATTAGCTTTTTGTTAGGAAGTTGGTATAGAAGCTGAGTTTGCAGAGGTTGGTACTGAAAGAGTTATAAAAGAATTCCTGACCTCCCGTAACCCAGGTCCTCCAATATTTCCTAAAGATAAACCATTATTTAACCGTTCACCAGACAATCCACTTGTATTGCCCTCTTGGTTGTCCGAGGAAGATGTACAGTACTATGTTGGCAAATTTGAGAAGAAAGGCTTCACCGGAGGATTCAACCTTTACCGGATAGTAGACCTGTATGTTTCCCATCCAAAATGCTATTTAATGTAAACGTGATTTCAAGTTTTTATTCTTATTTTATCCTTTCATATGACAGAAACTGGGAACTCACTGCGCCTTGGACTGGAGCTCAAGTAACAGTGCCTGCCAAGTTTATTGTGGGTGACCAGGACCCTACCTATAACTCTGTAGGTGGCAAGGACTATATAGATCAAGGTGGGTTCAAGAAAGACGTTCCACTTTTGGAAGAAGTAGTAGTAATGGAAGGAGTTGCTCACTTCATCAATGAAGAGAAACCTGAGGAGATCAATAAACACATCCATGATTTCTTTCAGAAGTTCTGATCCGCTCTACTCCGGTTTCGTTGCTCCGCTTGCTGAAACAATGAAGGTGCTGTGCTCTGGAAAAGTCTGATTGTAGCTGTTTTACTAATAAAGTAATAAGGTAGCTAGTGTCATGGACTACTGCAAATCAATTCGTACGTGCAACTTTTTTTGCTTGAACTTTAATCAAAATATTGTTCCCATTGTCGTCTTCTGTAAAATGTTTTCTCCAAGCACAATGAGCATAATCCCTAATTATTTTGTTTTGTTTACCATCACTTCTTGGATGCACATTCACTGTCCCAGAAGATTAACCGAGCCTGTTTCTGCAAGGAAAGCAATTTTTCCTGATGAAAAGGAAATCTCTCATAAAAGTTTATGGAAAAATTCTCTGAAAAAATTTTCCCAAGTCATTATCTGAAGTACAGCAAGGTTTCAAAGATTTTATCCTTGTAAGACTTGATAGGGCTGGCAAGTGTAAATGATACAATACCGCGCCAAGTTAAAAATCTTTAAGTTCCAATCATAAAAGGTTTTTTTTTTTCAAAAGAAGTTCCAATAATAAAAGGTTAATTCGTTTAACTCACGCTAAAAAATAAGTTCGGACAAGTTAAATCCATCTAACCCTTCTAAAATAAAAAATGATACATTTAATTAAATAGTATAATTTGTTAACATGAAATACGCGATATAAATAGATAGTATTATACATTTTAAATAAAATAAATAAATACCTTATTCATACTTCAGTGATATTATAAAATATATATCTTAAATTATTTAATAATACTATATATATATATATATAATTTTTTATCTATATATAATAAACTATTAATCAATAAAATATTTATATTCTATATTTTTCAAATAATTTATTAATGTAACTTTTTATTTTTTATTAAATATTATTTACTATATTACAATAATATATAAAAATATTATCTATTTTAACAATTCTTAATAACTTTTAATATTTGTATTTTAAATACTAATATTTTCTTTTTTTTAACATCATAGTATAACATTAACTCAAACACCCGAATGCTTCAGAGTACAAAATATTATCAAGATCAAAAGGACTATTACAGGTCCAAAATGAATTTCTAATGAGCTCCTCAGAATTTCTAGCAATCTAATATGCAGCCTTATTAGCAGAAATGCTAATAAGCCTAAAACTAAATCGATCTTCATTGCTAAATAAAGTACAAATATCATTAACCACCGCTTGGAACTCCCATGGAACTCAACAAGAGCTGAAGTTGAAGGTCTTTCAAAATAGAATCCATCCACCATCTTTCCTGTATGATCTCGGAGAATGATTGCCATAACAGCCACACCATAGTCGATCTTGAAACTCACATCAGAATTCACTTTCACAATCTCTCAAGCCGCTCTGAAATCATTGCGCTTCTGCTCACCAACCTGGTCGATGAAGGAATGCTCCTTTGAGAATCCTAGAGAACAACAACTTTATTTACTACCACAAGAGAACTGTTCTTTATGCCTTCTAAACCCAAAAATCTTTCATTGAGATAGATTAAACTTTTTACATAAGGAGAGCAAAAAAGGAATTTAGCCCTACATCTAGATAAAGTAACATTTATTCTAATAAAATAACATAATATATATAACATAACAAAGGTATTCTCAAAAAAAAAAAAAAAAAAAAACAAAGGAAAAAATCAATTTCTGGTCAAAAATTGATCCCTATAACTACGAGGAGCAAGACGAAGGAACAATAGCTAAAGAAGAGATAAATACTTATATACTTTTAAATAGATTAGATGGGTCATTTCGTGTAATTTTATTTTATAAATGTGTTTGAATTTTCACATGATTATGTTTAGTTAAACAGGTTGTACGACCCTTTTAATGTTATATTCTTCTATATATTAACAAGACATGTTTATGATCCGCTGCCATGAATTATCAGCCCTAACACATGATAAGTACACAAAAACAGATATATTCGCATAAAAACTTCAGGGACAAAGGTAGATAAAGTCTTTTTTATAAGCACAAACACTTTAATCAGGCAATTATTTCTTCATACATCAACTTGAATATGATTTTTAACAACTGGGATAGAAACTCCCAGGTGGAGCTATCAAGTCCACACGATAGATTCAGAACATTATTAGAGCTCCATCAACAATGACAGTCGCTCGAGCAACTTTAACAAAGCAAGGTCCTAAGTGAAGCGGCCTCAACTATTGAAGTGTTGATTCAGAATGTGAGAACGTTTTCTCTTTCGGAGGTTGATAATCAAGTTCGGTTATGGACTAGCTTAAGAACTTCCTGGCCTTCTGCGTTTTTCGACGCTAAAGTGAACATCAATAAGATCCGTTATGCCAGCAGTTATTCTTTGACCCACTTTTACAGGTCCAACGCCTTGTGGAGTGCCTGCAGAAAATGATTTCAAGGTAGCAAAAATCATTTAAAGCTTTTAACACGCAAGCCCATTTTTTAACATTTTCTTGTTGCACAAATTCCTCAAAATTTTCCTAATGGAGACTGCCAGATCATTATCAGGCAGGCTGCAAGGTTGGTGGTTCTATCTTTTCTAAGGTTTCCAGATCATTTGAAATCTAGAGCTAAACAGCATTTTGCTAGAAATAACTACAACGATTGGAAAGATTGCTCAAGACACATTAAGGAAAAGATAGTGCTATTGATGAAGCGCTGAAGAAAAGGGTGAGAACAGCTAAGGCACATTAAGGAATCTGCAAAAAAGCATCTGATATATGAAACAAGACAGAGTTTAGTCCTAATTTACACTGGGATATAAAACAGAACCTAGAAACAGAATGTAACCATGTCTACCTAAAGCATCTCTAATAACTTTAGGAATACTTGAGCTCACAGAGTCATGCAGCAAAGGAAATCTGTATAAATAGAAGAGAAAGATAATAAACAAAAGATTACCTGTCCTAAAGTGCCCATTATTAAAATTTAACTACAAAGCAGGCACAATTACATCCAGCAAGAAGGCCTCTTTTGTGTAGGATACAAAGGCTAACAAGATGATTTTGCTGATTAGGTGTATGTGAATTTCATTAGAAAGATTGTGCTGTTGCATTTCTTCAGAATCAACTAAGATGCCTCCTTTGTAACAATGACATAATTTATTTTTTTTTTGCTCGGTATAATTACCAAACAAACGTTAGCAAGATCAGAATATTACCTGTTAATATAACATCTCCTTCAAAAAGTGTCATAATTGAACTGATGTGACTAATAAGATATGGGATCTTAAAAATCATATCCTTGGTGAAGCCTTTCTGGCGCACATCTCCATCTACCTATGAGAACAAACTCCATTTAACTTCAATCAGCTTGATACTCACATTCAAAGAGAAGAGCAAAAAATCGTGCACATACATTAAAAATTTGATACCTTTAGCCAGAGTTCCAAGTTATCAGGGTCAGGAAGAGCTGACCTGGGAAGCTGCAATGAGGTTTTACATGATCAATAGTTAACAGACAACTATTGTAAAAATCAAAGCAATGAACCTAAAAGAAATTGGATGAATTTCTTACAACAGAACTAATGGGTGTGAATGTGTCCTGTCCTTTAGCCACAGTCCAAGGAAGCCCTGCAGACTGATAAATAGAAGAAATAGAAAAGCATTAAAAAGCTAGTAATTGCATAAAAAGCACAGTAGCTAATGAATAGCAGAAATTTTACCTTGGCAGAAGCTTGTATTTCTCTTGCAGTCATGTCCAAGGCAAGCGCATAGCCTAAAATTCAAAATTAAAGCAAACTTAATTCAAAAAATTTATAAAGCTTTCAATTTTCTTTTGACAGCGGGTGAAGGGTTACCTCCAACATAATCCATGGCAGTGGTTTGGGGCACATCACGAGCTTTTTGGCCGATGACGACGGCGAGCTCTACTTCATGATCTAGCGACTCCAAGGGATGTGGAATCTCGATTGTGCCTCCATTCTCCAAGTAAGACGACGTCGGTTTGAGGAATAATACTGGGTCCTAATCAAAGTACAATAGAAACCGCTGTAAAAACAAACATTTCAATCCAATTAACACGGATCGATTATATCGCTAACCTTAGGAACAGCGTTGCCGAGTTCTTTGGCGTGAGCTGCGTAATTACGGCCTACAGCGACGATCTTCGTTCCGACTTGAAATAGCTTTTGTACGCCTGAAGATGCCGTCGCCATTTCTATTTTCCTCGAACGTGTAAAATGCGCGAATGCGACTATCTGTCGCGATTGTATACGAAAAGAAATAGAAAGTTGTGGACTCAGATTATAGAGTATGCCCATTTCATCAGGCCGTGGCCGCTAGTCAAAGACTCAGCCAGCTAAAAAGTATTTTTATTACAATGTATCGAGTCTATCGAAATTTAAGTCATATGAAATTATAGTTAAAAAAATCATGTCGGACTTCTCGAGTTCTGTCTATATTGAACTAAATTAAACTAATACTTTCTCTATTTCTAAATAAATATCATTTTAGAAATTTAATTTTATTCTTAAATAATTATCATTTTAAATTATCAATGCATTTTAACTTTTTTTTTTATTTTACCCTTATTTAATATAAGAATTAATTGAATATATGTCTACTTATTTTAGGATTTTATATAAAGCTAACAATTGGTTGAAGGATAGTATAGTATTTTATACATATATTAAATACATTTTTTAATCTATATGAAGAATTCTTAAACGATAATTATTTAGGAACAGTTGGAGCAAGAGGCTAGTAAACTCATGTTTAAAAAAATAAAAGATCTTTCTAAGCTCGAACATGCGCTTTAGTGCATAAAAAAAAAAGCAACTCATTAAAAAATTACAGTTAAAATTCTCGTTATTTTAAATATTATTGTCACTGAATAGAAATTCCAGAATACAACAATTTTTTTGTTTATTCACTTTTAAGCAATTGTACCTCAAGGAGCCTACCAGAGGGGTTTTCTTAATTCAAACTACTAGCTTCACAGCTTTGGCTCCAGCAAGCTTATTTTGTTAGGAGGTTGCTTGCGATGAAAAACATATCATCTCCCAGCTGGTAAACACCGGTCATCTCAAATGCAACATTAGTAGTTCTGGTGTTTCAATTAACTGTTTCCACTCATTGCAAAATCTTGCAACTGTTGCCCCATCCAGAACTCTATGATCTGCGCCGATGTTTATCTGAAAAAGATTTATATGACGTGAGACGCAAGCAGTTATCTAACTATAAAATGAAAAGCTTATTGCGTTTTAGGAGACCAAAGTAGCAACCAAAAAAATGAATGTAGGATATCGAACTCGCTGTACAAACAGCATGTTATGATTTAAATATCATGAAAGGATTAAAGAACAAAAAGAAATGTTGCTCACAGTCATGATTGATGCGGGATACACATTTCCATCATCTGCAAACTGTGGAACCTTCTGAATTCGGCCAATTGCAATGATGGCTACTTCAGGCAAGTTTATGATAGGGGCGCCGAACTTCCCACCAATTGAACCGATATTGCTTAGAGTGATCGTTCCACCAATTATATCCTCAGGGTTGAGCTTGTTATTCAATGCTAATTGTTGCAACCGTGCCAATTCTTTCGTTATCTAAATATATAAATGCAAATTTTCTACAATGTCAGTAGAAGGGAAAACAAAAGAATGAAGTACAACTGAAAGCATGCTTTAAGAATTTAAACACTCTTTCAGAAAACAAATTTTTTTCAGGCATTGTCATTCTTGTCCACTCTGAAATGCTAATATGTGTGCTAGTGAATTTCAATTCTCAAAATACATGTGCACTTTTCAAATTAACAGATTCATATGGATTGCCTTAAGGCAACAACTTTGCAAGAAGAGCACATTACATGATACTACATATTTTCTCTTGAGGCAGGGATGGGATGACCTCTTACAAAATACTAAATTAGATATAAATAACTCAAGAGAGGAATAAAAGACAATTTTGCTTATGATATATATGAAAGTTAAATGAAAGTTACCTCTAAGATAGATAGAGATTGGACATTCTTTATGTTGGGCACAGCAAGACCATGTGGAGTAGCCATAGCAATTCCAATATTGTGAGAACCTATAACATTTTCAACATGCTCTTGTTAGGAAAAAGAGGGAGAGGAAAGAAGGCATACCAGCATTGACATAATACAAGCAACATACTGACTTACAAATCTCCAAATTTCATCAAAATTACCAAAGGTTCAATTTATAAGAGATGTACCATTGCATAGAAACATGTATGGAAATATCCAGCTAGTAGCTACTTCTAAGAAACTCAGATGTAAGACCTCCATATATGTCTCTGTATACTTGGAAGTTTAATAACAATTTTCAATGGTTTTATCTGTCCAGGTTAGTGCATGAAAATTGATATAAAATGGTTAAAAAAAAATTGACTGTGGATCCCAAGTACTAGAAAACAAGAGCTTTCTGAAACAATAAGCAGAAGCTATGCCAAACACTCCTATCACTCGTTAAAACATGTTTCATTAAAAGAAAGAATAAGACATAAGCAACGTAGTCTAGCAATTAGAAAGCAGAAAAGATCAACAAACCTTTTAGAATCACCTCTACTGACTCCTCATTGAAGCAACTATTCACCCAGGGATACTTGCCAAGTGCCATTGAAAGTGACTTTATTAATAATGGAAGGAAAGTATGCTTGATGCCTGGATCAGTATTATTATTCTGGAAAGATGCTTTAAGCTCCACTAATGCATTGCAATTAATTTCTTCTACATAATGAAAATGTGGAACTTTAGCAGCCATGGACATTGTTTTCACCATTGTCCGCTGGAAACCCCTGAAAGAATTAGAGAAAAATTTATTTGCTTTTAACATTAATTTAGCCAGGCCCTTAGCCAGAATATCCCATCTGAATGCCTATTGTTCAAATCCAATGGCAAGGTACTAATTCATTATCATACATGATACATCACAAAAAGGAAAGTTCATAGTTCACCAGGCTCACTTTTGCATCTAACATTACCTCAGAGGAACTGTCTGATCATCACGAAGCTGTCCTATTTCGGGTGAGGCGTAAGAGCTTTTCTCTTTTTCCCCCATAAATTTCCTTCCAGAATCAGCACTCGAAGTGCCTGGTGAATCTTCAATGATTCCCTTCTGAATACCATAGTTAAGTACATCTTCTTTTAGAATCCTTCCATCTTTACCAGTTCCATGGACATCATTTAAATTTATACCATATTGCTTAGCAAATTGCCGCACAGCTGGCGTGGATAGGACTCCACCAATTTGATTCTTTTCCAGCTTGAAACCAGGTGACTTTGTATCTTCAAGACCATCATGCCTTGGTGGAGCAGGGAGAGAATCTTCAACAGCCATTTTCAAAAGAGTTTCTCCAACCTAACATTAGATACAAAACTCAGGCGGGTGAATAATGAATTTTCATATAGCAAACACAAATTTATCATGGACTCAGTAAATGTCAGTGGCAATGAGTTTTACTAGAAATTCAAAATAACAATGCAGAAGCACAAAAAGGTACAGCAATATTATTTTGTATGACACTAATTTAAAATTCTTCATTCCCTGATATCTTTTCCTGGGTCTAACAACTAACAGAAACCTACTAAAAATCTTCAGAACAGAGAACATCAATTTATTTTCCCCAACATTGAAATCTAAAATCTTTGTGTGAAAGGCACACTGCCTCCCTTCTCTTCATTATAATTTGCTTTGTAAACATTGAAGCAACTTATCCTGCTAACCTGTTGCCCTCGCTTATATCAGAGGTTTCAGCTATGAAAGCTTGCTACATAACATTCCATAGCAATTCAAATTGTTCAATGTTGTACACATTAGATTAAACTCAAATGCTCATCCGAAATTTCTCCAATTTATTACAAAGTTCATAAAACGAAAAAATATTTCTCACACCCACAAGCGAACTAATCAACATCACACATGACAATTATCATTGATATAAATCCTAATCAGCAAAAATTTCAAAATGCAGATTCTCACCTTCACAATATCTCCAGGAACATACAGAATTTGAGAAACTTTCCCCTTGTAACGACTAGTAATTTCAATAGTAGCCTTGTCACTTTGAACTTCACATAGCCGTTGAAATTCCTCAACTTCATCACCCTGCCATACCAACAGCTTAATTAATTACAAGCAACAACATCTTAAGTTCAGAATACCAATTACTAAAAGAAATCCAACAATCAGTCACTGACCTCTTGTACAAACCATTTCAGAAGTTCACATTCAGCAATACCTTCACCAGTCTGGGCTAAAGGCACATCAACCACTCCTCCTCCTCCTACTGCAAGTTCAGCTAAAGCATGATTCGTGGAAAAAGATCTACTCACTTTACGAATAATCCTACACTACACCAAAAACCAACAAGAAAAAAAGAATAAATTCAACAAAAAGAATCCAAAAAATACAAACTTTGATTATATTACAGACTCACATCAACAGAGTAATTAGCAACGCGAAAGTAGGACGTCGAAGCATAGCTGGAGAGGGCGAGCAGAGAAGAGTCACCGGGAGATGGATGTTTGTGCTCAGTGAAGAAGGCCGCCGGCGATGAGGAGGATGAAATTTGGTAGCTATATGGAAACAGAGGACGCCGGCCGGAGCTCAAAAAACGCTTCTGACAAATTTTTCTGGCAATCATTGTTGAGGATTGACGTGGGAAGGAGATGACAATGGGTTTGCTGGTTTCTGATAAGCGAAACGGAGGAAGAGACGTGACAATGATGACCAATAAATAACTAATAATGAGCGCGTGGTAGTGCTACGTCTGTTCAATCGAAGCTAAGTTGAGTTTGGTGTTAAGATGCGCTAGAATATTTGTATCCTAAAAGATTTGACTCCAAATAAGGGAAAAGGAAACAGGATTATCCAAAGATATGTAAAATTTTATTTTAAATAATTTTGCAATTAATTGAGATGAGCGGATAAAATTCTTTCTAACACTTTTTTTTTTTCTTTTTTCGTACATAAGATTTAAACTTAAAATTTTGCTAATAAATTTGTGCATATTTTTTTTTAAACAACTAGGAGATTAAGAAGGGAAAAATGATCGAATTCATAACTTAATCTTATAATATCATAAATCATTAGGCTACAAAGAAAGAACAATATGTACATATTTTTAAAAATAAATAAATTTGTTTTAATTCAAAATCTATTAACGATAATAATTCATTTATATGTGCATTTTGTAGAATTAAAAAAAATGATGATAATTTATGCATAAATATTTCTAATCAAAAATTATTTTCTATATAAATAATGCATAAGATGTATAAGAAAAAATTAATAAATTTTTTTTATTTTAAATATTAAATTTTTAAAAATTACTGGCTGAATTTTTCTTAAAATAAAAAAAAAGTGCTCATTTCTCAAATATTTAATAAAATTTTTAATTATTAAAATTTTTTATTAAAAGATAGAAATTATCCAATTATACTAAATCATGTTTTGGCTAAAACGAGAGGATTTTAATCCTTTTTCTTAAATGGATTTTCTCGAGTGATTAGTGAGCAGGTTGGCTAAGATTAAGCAACCAAATCCACTTTTAATTGTTAATTAATGAATGCTAGACATGAAGCAAAGACACATGACGTGGAGGTGATTTGGATAAATTGAAAGTTATCCATTCTGATGAACCCAAGCCCATTTTATTAAACAAAAGAATTACATTAAAAGCCCATCATTATTGGACTACAAGCCCAGACCATTTCATTAAAATGAGTGCAGCCCAAAGGTCCTGTGAAGATGGGTTATGGGCCTTGGCAGTAGCTCTTGATTATTCTTTCTTTCTTCCCATTCTGAACATGGACTAGAAGCACTTTATACTTAATAATTATGAACTTTCATTTTCTTTCAATAGAGTCCATAATAAAATTTTTATTTAATAATAATTTCTATGATATATTAACGTTTCAAATTTTTATTTAAACATATTTTCAATAATTCGCTTTACGGAAAAATAAATTTACGAACTACTATATTAGATCTTTTTAGCATATATAATTATTAATTTTTTTTGTTTGAGTTACTAGTATTTAAAGTTTATTAAACTTTGATTAATCTAGTCCAACCTGGGTAAAGTCATAACGTGGCAAAAGTATCCCAACAATTAATTTAACATGACTATACATACCATGATTCAAATTTAAGATGTTGTTTAAGCGAAAAAAAAAAAACTCCCTTTCGGTTCATCCGACAGTTATTGTGGTTATATAATTATTAATTTTAACACTCTTAACCTTTTTTAATTTTCAACACTCAACATTAATAGAGAATCTATCGTTGAAAGTACTACAATTGGTACTTTTGAGTCTAAAGAAAAATTCAAGAGACAAAGTGCCCATTTTGATAGGCTTTACGACTTTGCCAAGATTGTAGCAATCTTCATTTGTATTCTTTTTGACTCTTCGATTTGATATGATATGTATAGTTATATGCAAACCCTAAACATATCAGATATTTTATGAATGTGTGACTCTTTTTTCAAGTTGAGAAAGAGAGGTTCAAAACATTATTAATTAATAACAAAAAAAATGAGTGTTTCATATTTCAATGTCGGCTGATTAATAAAAAAAATATGTGTCATTCATCTAATAGTTTGATATATAAATAAATATGAATTTACAGTAAAAAAAATTTTTCGTTTAATATTAAATAAATTTTAATTTTCAAAACAAAAAAATGAAATGTTAAATTTAGAATATTTTATCATGTCTACTGGAGCTAGCCACCGGCAATGGAGGTATGTGGTCGGATGCACTACAAGAAATTGTCAATTTAGCGAAGGAATCGAATTCTAGCGACGGAAAAGTAATTCTATCGCTAAAGTAGCAAGAGAATTCGATTCGGTCGAAAAAATAAGCTGACTTTGTATATGGTGTTGGCGATGGCCGTGATATTTACATTAATTACTTCTGTTGTTAATGAAGAATGTACTTGTTTACTACTTGCCACATTCTCTCTATATTTGGGGTAGCCAAGTTAAATCACCTTTTCTATAACTAGCAACAATCCTGACTTTGCTGTAAAAAGACTTGCGTTTCTTGACAATTTTTGATGTTTTCTTTTTAAAAAGTTGTTTGTTGCTGCATTTTCAATCTTTCTTGCAAGTTGGAGAACTTTGGTTTCAGCACACAAGTTGTAGAAAACGGTTAGTTGATATTTTAGGTTTCACATGTCGATGGTCCCTGCCAATTTTCCATCATAAGCTAATCACATGATACAGTAATTCTCCTATTTATTTCTGTCTTTTTTTCAAACAAATTAAGCTATCCTTATCCTTATCTTTTTTATTTTCTTCTCTTTAAAATGTTCTAGTTCTACTATCATGATATTTTTTAGCTGATCACTTCCCATGCAATATCATAAAAAAATATTTTTTATTTTTTGAAACAAAAGAAAGATGCATTAAGAATTAAGGCTATCTCTAACCAAAATATTCAATACACAAAAAGGAGAGATATACCACTCCTGAAGACCAGCACTATCACAAGCTAATTGGCCAAAATATTCAATAACATAAAATATATATATATATATATATGTTTTTTCACATATATTATACGAAACAAAAGATGAAATAGAGAATTTATATATCTTGTCATTACATTATAATAACATTTTTGTATAGTAACAAATATTTGTAATGAATTTAATCTGTTATAATCATGTAAAGAATTTGCAACAAAATTTTAACTAAATGTCAATTTAGTAACAAACTTTTTTTTTAACAAAAAGAAAACAATCGAGTAATTATTTCACCGATTAGAAAATTAAGAATTCAAGCTCTAATAGTGTGATTGCAACCGTTTCCAAAGTTATGAATTCATAAGATATATATATATATGTCTGCGCTTAATTGTACAAACGGCCAAACTTCTCATGGGTATTAGGCAGGTCTTGGATTCAAAATCTGTTATTTCCTCCTCCAATTGTAACTGATAAAAGATAAATAAATAATATATATATATATAATTGTGTGGGCATGTAAAAAATGAAAATAGAATTCTTGAATTTCGAATGTGTTAGGTGAAACGTCAAATACAGGAACCGACTTCTTTTTTTTTTTTCTTTTAAACCATAAAACAACATGATTTCTTATTAGATTATATTGTGTTAATAGGTAGCTGAATGTTGGATATTTTATTTTGTTTTAGCTTAGTTTCCAAGGGAAATTTGCTTTGCCTAAATCATTAAAGGAATTCTGATGGATATAGCAGCTGTCAAATGTTGTTTTCCAATTTGGTATTGATGAGACCAAACATGTTATTTTTTCTTTTCTTTATCAATTTATTTTATGATTATTAACTAGTATGAAGTTTAACCATACATTTTTCTGTTGCATTATTGAAAAATCTAGCAAATGTGCTCAATCCATGGCAGAAATATCTCCTCTTGATTTGACCTATTTGATTTTCCAAATCCAGCCGCATGGAATTTGATGTCATGCCAAGTTTTTAGATTAAATAACTAATTAATTAGATTTAGATTAAATAACTAATTCAAAACACACAAAGAACTTTAAGATTATGTGACAAGCTTGTTTTGAATGTCAATCAAAACCCTTTGAAATCTACTTTTCATGATCAATTAAGGAATTAAGTATCATTTCATAACATAAATTAAGGAAAGATACACAATATTATGCCTTGACCAACTATTTGTCAGTATTATATTAGATTCTCACTTGCTACTTCTAATATCCCACATTGCATGAAGAATAAAATAAAGTAATTATATTGTGGCATTTCATGTTAAATTAATTGTTAAAATTTTTTTTATTGCTTTGATAAATGATTTACTCATATTAATATGAATTGATTAAAATTCATTGAGTTTAATCATATAATAAAGTGATTTAAACCAAAAATAATAATTTAATTATTCCATAACAAGTTTTAGCATAAGTGTATTGAAATTTTATCCGAAGCTATAAAGTACTATCATACCATGTCATTTATTTATTTTTATAATAGGAAAGAGGTACCTGATTTCATCAATGAATTTTACAATAGGGACATCTTAGGTTAAAATTTAAACTTTAAAGTAGTGAAAGAGTGGTTTAATTGTCACTTTCATTTAAAAATATTATTATTTTTTTAAAAAAATATTATTAGGTAAAATATAATTCTATTATTGATTGTCAAATTAATTTTTAATTAATTTAAAATAGGACTATTTCTATTTGGTCTTTTTCTTATTATTAAATAAAATTTAAATTTACCAATAAATGTTGGGATCAATCATTCTCATTTAAAATTATGGTGTACACAGTTGGGTTAAATAGTTATTAGAAGATCTTTATTATCCTTATAATTCTGTCCGGGTAAAATTAAATTAGTCAGAATTTAATAGACTCTTAATATTAATGGCAAAAAAATATTTAATTTTGAATATATTTTTATATGCCTCTAAAGCTACAGTATATTAATCAAAATACTAATAAAAAGCATATTTAACTTGCTACATAGCAAGCTATGCATGGTTAATTCTTGTCAAAACTCCATCGATTAATTAACAACAAACAGACAAACCATATATATATATATTTATATATATTACACGCACATAACATAATGGATGCTAGCTTTAGTACGTATATGTCCATTTTTTGTGCTTAAAAGTGCAAGAAAAACATAATCAAAATTTGACTAGCACAACCTATACGAAAAAAATATTATGAAGATGTTGTGTCCTTATGCTTGCAACAAGATTCCTTATGACCTAGGTCGAAGAGACATTCTTTTCCTTAATTTTTTTTAATATATATAAAACAATTGGCATGTAGCTAGCTAGTGCTAAAGCAAAAGAACCCATAATGCTAAAGGCAATATAATTTGTATATACGTCCAATCTACCATTTGTATATATTGGTAAAGATTTTTGGCATGCCCCTTTTGACTTGAAGATGTACCTCAAATTTCCTGGCACTATGAATGAAGTGATCGATCGAAATCAATTGAATAGACCAAATAATGTGGAGAAATCTATTGGAAGTTGAATCTCTCCACTACTATTAGCTATATGGAGAGATATATGCATATATATACCATCATAGATAGGTTTAAAAATTATACCAAAGTTTGTCGACTAGGTAAAACAATAAAAAAGAGGTTTGAGTGCATATCTAGTAAGAAATGTCAAGCTCATGGACCCCCAACAAAGGGATTATAATTACATTCTACTATCTTAAGATTCACTAAATCTCTTCTTTATAAACTTTGATGTGTCTATTGACTTGGACGTAAGAAAATAGTTTTTCTTTTTTTGGTGTTCTTTTGAACAATATTATATTCAAACCATTCTTAAAAAAAATAATTCTTTTAAATAAATATGAAAAATATTTTGAATTTAGTTTTTGAGGTATATATAGTTACAAAGTTTCCATGAAATTCAGTTACCATATCTCCTAAGTAAATTGTAAAATCCGTGTAGTGTTATAACCGCTGAATACTTGAACATGCATTAAACTGCCCCGCCTGCAATATTATTAGTTGAAATTTATATACATAAAAAATTTGCTCATTAAAAAAGTTATTAAACTTTTTTGAAATATTTTTTAACTTTCGGTTTGGATGAATTATATTTGGCTAGGAAAGAAGGTGCAAGCTTATAATCAATAAGCAAGGCAAAGCAACCATTTAACCAACATAAATAAGAAGTGGGGTATATATATATATATGCATGCAAAAGACAAGCGACGAAATGTCAACTAAGGAGCTAAAAATTGTGGGATTTGTATTGGCTTTAGACTTGGATAATGAGATCTGTAAGTTGATTGGTTATAGGTGATATCCTTATGCAAGGATTTGACTCTCATATTGTAATTATTAGATAAATGTAAGAGGTGGATTGGCCAGTTGAATATAAGGAGGAGCAAAGTTGTATACAATAAAGATAATAGTACTCTTTGTCACGCATTGCGGGAGAAGGGAGACGAGTGTCTGTTGTTTGAGTTCCTCCATACAAAAGGGGCTAAGCCTTTGGCCCCAAAGATATAGGCATTTTGATGACAAAACCTTGGAGATGTGACGGTTGGATATGGTATCGTTTCCCCTGTAGCTGCCACCCCAGTGTTATTTGTTGGATTGGCATTGGCTAGGAAGGTGTAAAATCACATCTTGGAAAATGATGATTATGATGATAGAAGAAAAATAAAAATGCAATATTTATTGATTCCCAATTAGTGGGTGTAATAATTGTTGATAAGATTGATTCCTTTGGTCATTTGGTGTAACTATATGCACATGCATGGTTCCATGTAAGTGTGACACCAACATAATTCTCTTATTAGTAGTGTTTTTCTGTTGTAATTAATTTTCTTCAAATGCCATAATTTTCTTACTTAGTATAATGTCTGCTTCATTTGGATTTGGCTCTCTCTTAACAGATATCTACAACCCATTTTATGCAATTAAAGCTAAAGGAACCACACCAATAAAACATAGTGATTTCATGTTACAACTACACATAATTAAAACTTCAATAAACATAGTTATTTCATGTTAGAATTATATATAAACAGACCATAATGGTTCATTTTTCAGGAGGAAAACAATGATTAAGATTATAATATACTGCACTGCTAAGATTTTTCAAAGAAGATTAGCTGCATCTTTTTAGCCAACTTTGTAAAAATTAGAAGAAAATAAATGCTTTTTTGATATTTTGAATAACTTAATTGGATGTAACTGTCATAATGGATTACATCAAATTAATCCATTTATAATATGATATCACATTCTATGATAAATTTTCCTTTTATTCTATTTTTACCAATATTTCAAAAGTACCCTTTAAATGCATAAATTATATTTACAATTGTATTTTTTTAATTTATAAAAAATGTAAATTAATTGCGTATATATGATATAATTTCTAAAAGAAAATTCTTATAAACTTGTTTTTAATCTTTTATGAGAGTTGAGACCATGTGTGTGCGTGTGTGTATATATATATATATATATATGAAGAATTAATCCATAGGTAAAAAAAAAAAGAAAATTAATTTGTTAATATAAGAGTGATTTTTGTAAGAATATTTTATGGTGTAGGATTACAATTCTATACATTTTAAAAAAAATAGAAATAATTGACCCTATTATATAATCAATCAATATAAAAACTAGTTTAAAAATGAAATTCTTAACTAAGAAAAGCTTGGTAAAACGTTTGACTAAATTTAGTTTTTGTGGAGAAGCAAAATTGTCTTAAAGATTGTACATTTTTTTTTATTAATAGGTAGGTTATATGACCTAAATATTGATGTACTACATAATAGTGGCAATTTTTTGCTTTTAAATTATGTGGAAATAAATTTCATAAATCGACAATGATAGAATTCAAATCGTACATCTCATTATACCCTTAAAGAGAAGTGGTTACTTAACTACTCATTCATTAGCAAAGACTGCATTTTTTAGAACATGAAACAAAACCAACGTATAATAATTATTAAAATTATCAACTCTACACCACTTTTTTTTTTTTCCTTAATTGAGTTGAAAACTACATTTTCTCTAGAAATTAATTAATAATTGAAGAAAGAAAATTTGGAGTCTTCTAACGAACAAATAATTCAGCATGCAGTTATATAGACACATACAAACACAATTATATACATAAATATCTGAATTATCATTATGTCTAAATTGATTTATAGCTTGAATAATATAGCATCTTATATCTAGCAAAAACTAGAAATTAATCTTTGATTTTTGGACTAACTGTTAGTTAGAGTGAGGCCTACATTAATTGAAAAGGCGTGCAAGTGGTCATATATAATTGAGATTAGCTAAAAAAAAAAAGAGATAGAGATCGAGAGAACTGCTTTATTTATATATATATATATATATATATATTTATATATTGATGAATAAAATCAAGCTTAATTATAAAAGAAGAAATTGTAGAAACTGATAATAGAAAGAAGTGTGGGTGTAGTAGCTTTAATAGACAAGGTGCGTGCTCTAATTCAAAAACGTGGAGGGCTTTAGGTCCTATGGTTTTGGATCCATCCAAGAACATGCATGATGTAGAGAGGGGGGAAAAAGGACATTTTTGCTTCTGATTCAATCTAAAGTTCAACTCTGTTTTGTGATGTAGACACCTTCCAATTGTAATTATATATCAATATTTGAGTATACATATATGGCTTTGGCTTTCCTGATCATAACAAAGGGTCATAACCTGATACCCAATAATTTCGTCAAGCATATACTAATTATATGATCAAGATTCCTCTCCCATAGTATCTAATAAAGAATCCTTATATATATATATATATATAATTTTCACTATTTTATCAAATATTTATTGGTTCAGATAACAACCAACTTGAATTTTTTAGATAATATTTCGAGTTTAAATTTTATATATATAAAAATAAATATTAAATTAATTATCAGAAGATCTTTACCGCCCTCCTAGTTCTGTTTAGATCAAATTAATTGGACTCTAAATACTGGTGATTTAGAAAAAAAATGGTGTTAAGAGAAGTTTGTCCCCTTATGAAGTTTAAGGGTTTAAACCAAAAAAAAAATTGAAACTCGTAAAACTATTAAATATCAAATAAAAAAAATCACCACCCCAACAACAACCCCTTTTAGCATTGCATATATTGTCTAGTGATATTTAGCATATCATATAGCACAACACTGATTACTCATGCACAACATGATAATCAAAATACATCATAGACATGAGTTTTCACTTATTTCATCAATTAGTACAACAAAATTAGGTCATTAAGAAGGACAATTATACATTGATCATATATAATTAACATTAATAAATGAAACATGAAGATGGATGGGTGGTATTTTCTCACGTGGAGATGGGAGAGAGAGTTGGGGATGATGATGATGATTTTCCAAAGAGTTCATATAGATATAGTTGATATATATATGTTGGGTTTTAAGTTGGAAAATGACAAAATGTGATATGAACAGTAGGGCATGGCTATGACTGCTTCAGTATATGACACTGTTAAAATAAGGTTTATGTGCTACTTTCTTTATACATCAATTTTTTGCAATTCGGACACTCTTAGTACTCAACCCCATTACATTTGTTTGTGAGGTTTTAGGACTATAGTTTCCACCACTACTGTCATCCAAACACTTAACAACTAAAACCCACCACCCCACTTACCAACCTCTCTCTGCCTATATATCTCTTCACTCATTACTTTTATCTTCACTTTGCCTCAATTTGCTTCCTCACTTTCTCTCTATTAATTAAACCCATCACCAAATCTCTGTTTCTAACTCTGAAAACCTGCAGGAGCTCCAGAATTGTTGCAAAACAAATAAAGATGGTTTCATCAGAGAAATCCCACAAGTATCCGACCGTGCCAGAGGTATATATAAAATCTTTAATTACTTAACTAGAAAATCTTCACTTTACTTCACATATTTTCTCACTCTTTTTTTTTTTTTCTTTTGATAGAGAAATGAGTCCGTTGTGAATTTCACAGTTCTAATGACCACTCCAGTATGTACATAATTTCTTGTTTTTAACATAAACGTTTCTCTGTATTTGTTCTTTTTTCAGGTGGTGGAAGAATTAAAGAGACTGACAGACATAGGCTTTCCTATGGTAGCCATGAGCTTGGTGGGTTATGTTAAGAACATGATCTTAGTTGTGTGCATGGGAAGGTTAGGAAGTCTGGAGTTAGCCGGAGGTGCCTTAGCTATCGGCTTCACCAACATCACAGGCTACTCAGTCCTGTCAGGCCTGGCAATGGGGATGGAGCCACTTTGTAGCCAAGCTTTTGGTTCAAGAAACTTATCAGTAGCATCTCTAACTCTACAACGAACAATTCTGATGTTACTGCTTGCTTCATTACCTATTGGCTTGCTTTGGGTGAATCTTGAACCTCTCATGCTTACCCTTCATCAGGATCCTGATATAACCAGACTTGCAAGTATATATTGCCGTTTTTCCATCCCAGATCTTATTGCTAATAGCCTCCTGCATCCTCTACGCATATATTTACGCAGTAGAGGTACCACGTGGCCATTAATGTGGTGCACTTTGGTCTCCATTGTTCTACACCTCCCTATCACTGTAATTCTAGCATTCACACTTCATCTTGGGGTCCCCGGAATCGCGATTTCAGCTTTTGTTTCCAATTTTAACACCCTCTTGTTCCTTCTGGGATACATATATTTTAGTCATGTCCCAGAAGAACCTTTGTATGCACCCCTATCACAGCTGCAACCATTGCCGCTACCGCCATCATCAGGCTGTCTTTCACTAGGTAAAGAATGGGGGATTCTACTTCGACTTGCTATACCAAGTTGTATAGCAGTGTGTTTAGAGTGGTGGTGGTATGAGTTCATGACAATTCTAGCTGGATACTTATCGAAGCCCAGAGTTGCATTGGCTACAGCGGCTATAGTAATCCAGACGACGTCTCTGATGTACACATTGCCAACAGCACTGAGTGCATCAGTCTCAACTCGAGTAGGGAACGAGCTCGGGGCAGGAAGACCAGGGAAGGCCCGTTTGGCGACAAGAGTTGCCATAGGACTAGCACTTTTGAGCTCACTATTTGGATTGATACTGACGACGGTAGGGAGACAAGCGTGGGGTAGTGTATTTACAGAAGATGATGAAGTTCTTGAATTAACTATGATTATATTACCGATAATTGGATTGTGCGAGCTAGCAAATTGTCCACAAACAACAAGTTGTGGAATATTAAGAGGATGTGCTAGGCCAGGTATTGGGGCAGCGATAAATTTTTACTCATTTTACTTGGTGGGTGCACCAGTGGCAATAGTGTTAGCCTTTGTTTGCAAATTAGGGTTCGTGGGTCTATGTTATGGGCTATTAGCAGCTCAAATTGCATGTGTAGTCTCAATCTTAACGGTAGTATACCAGACAGATTGGGAAAGAGAGTCGTCAAAGGCTAAAGACTTAGTGGGCAAGAGTGATGCATTAGCACATGCAGACCAAACAGTCAAATGTGAAGAAGGAGAAGCCAAATTAATGGTGTAGCTTGTATTATTATTATTATTATTAGGGGTTTTTTATCAAAGCAAGCATGCAGCTGTTGATTTTGAAAAGTTGAACCCCCAGCACCCCCCACCCCCCAAAAAATAAAATAATAATAATTAAAAAAAAAAAAGACAACTACAGAAAAGAGATTTTGTGGGAAGAAGTTGAGGAAATGGAAACATCTATGAAAAAGTACGGCATTAACAAGACAAAAAAAATATCAAACTACACTTTTTATCTTCATTATTTCAACTCATATATTATATTATATTATATATTTGTACTGCTCATCTTTACCTTATTGCTTTGTCTTTTCTTTTTTTGGTCCTTTTTCTCATTGTAATTATAAACCCAGTCCTTTTATTTTTTTTATTATTATTTTTTTTTTCAAACATAGCTATGTTAGGAGTTTGAGGAGGATGGAATCGAATCACACACCTTAAAGGGTACACTTATCGCTTTCACCACCGCACCAAAATAAATGGAGCATAACTCTAGTCCGTTCAAACTTTAGATTTGAAGTAAATAAATAATTGAAATTTTATTAATGCTTTTGGTCAGTTTTGATTGAAATTTGAATTTGAGATGCTATGTTGTCTTAAAATAACTGCAGTTAGTTGAAATTTGAATTCAAGACCAAATTAAGTGCTCTAAAAATAGTTGCAATTGGTCTATTTTTTTCCCTTTACTAAATCTGTAATATATCTCTTTTTAATCTTAATTATATCAAGTTGATTTTCTTTTCTTCTTTTCATATATGTCTTCTTAGATTGATTTGAGTGATAGATGCATACCACAGAGTACCTTAAAAATGGTGGTGAGAGTTTGGCTCGGACAGGTACTATGTTTGTTGGGAAGCCAAAATATGCATTACATCAATGAATAAAGACGTAAAGCAGTTCACTACAATTTATTTTTGCATGTAACCAACTGCAAATTTATGGTACAGACATGTTGAAAGTGGGAAAATATAGAAAAATTCAACTTCAATGGTGCAAGTGCATTGTTTTCGAGTAAATTTCCATTTACCTGTCGTAATGACACGGAAAAAATATATGTAAAAATTTCAGGGTTATAAGAAATTTGATTAACTCAAATTAAGTCGAATAAATTCTAACTAATTTATATTAAATCAGGTGGACCTTATTAGGAAAAATAAAACTTTTCTAGTATCTATTATTCTATACATTAAAATTTGAATTCGAAATTTTACTTAAAGAAATTGAAAATATTTTGGCCAACTAAATTAAAAATGTTAAATTATTAATTTTATTATTTCTATTATATAATTATTCACTTGTTTAAATAATTTAGTCTTCTATTAATAAAAAATAATTCTGTTTTTTTAAGTAAAAATAATAATTTTTGTTATCGCTAAATTTTTTTATTCTTTTTGGGCAGATTTGGATTTGAAAGAAGGGATTGGGGGAAAAGAAAAAAAAGAAGAGAAGAGAAGCATCGAGACACAAATATTGATATCAACATTTAACATCATACCAAACCATATGGATGTGCTTGGCATAAACATGAGCATTGAAGTACATTCACTAAAATTTAATTAAACACAGCTATGTACACAGGCAAGCATGTGCATTTGTGGACAGCATGGGCATGG
The DNA here is from genome assembly GCA_949634005.1 of Mallotus japonicus. Lineage (NCBI taxonomy): Eukaryota > Viridiplantae > Streptophyta > Magnoliopsida > Malpighiales > Euphorbiaceae > Mallotus > Mallotus japonicus. The sequence continues at coordinate 4,650 of CATIWK010707061.1, read as the reverse complement.
ACATGGACATGTGTAGATACCCAGCAAAAATAATAATAATAAGTAAATAAGTAAATAAAAAGGATAACATATGCCTGTCGCATGTATAAACACTAACATGTAAGGTAGTATTTCGTTATCCCTGTCAACAATCACTTGAAAATCATTGTCTGAAAGCTTTTCAAATTAAATTTGGAATGTAGCTTATGGAGCAAATCCCTTACGTTATTCATTTGGTTTGGTCCCTCATATGTCGTGATGCCTCTACAGCAAAATATATGCACTTAAGTATACCATGAACTGCGATAATAATTATTATTATTATCATCATTATTATCGTCGTAATCATCATTATTATGAAAAAAAAAAAAAGGTTAAACATATATGTGCGCATGCAAATGCGCCCGCAATTAATTGCGGATTAGCTACTAATTTCAGTTTGATGTTGATGCTATTAATAAAAAATTTGATGTTTAATGATGTTGGGTTTTACTAAATAAGGCATGCCAAACTCTTAAATCATAATCTAAGATTTTGGTTTTATATTCAAATTAAGTAGAGAATGTTGTGTAGAATATGTGAGCAAGTAATAATGTTGATTAGACTATGCTTAGAGTTCAATTAGTCCAACCCATGATTTTTATTGAATGCAGCTCCCTTGTCCACTAATATATATAATTGAAATTGTCCAAACTAATAATGTCCCCTTTTTTTTAACATTTTCTCCTTTGTAAATAGTATTATACTGTTTGTACTTTGGTCCAAAATTTCTGCTGATTGACAACAAAACATCACGGATTCCTCAAAGTGCTAAATGAATATGTGGCATAAATTAAATTAGTGTACCAACATTAATCATTATATCAGGACTATTTTTATTATATAAATAACGTTTCAGGTTTTAGGTTCAAATCGTGGAGTATGTACTTACGTGAAATTAATTGTTGAAAGATATTTGTCACTTCTGTATTTTTATTTGAATCCAACTAAATTAATTAGGATTTGATGAGAACAGAATATCAGTAGTTCAGATAAAAAGCAATTGTGTCTTCCTGGCCTCACCAAATTCACCAGCTAAGAAATATATGACATTATTCAAGCTTGAAAAACATAAATAATAAACATTATTGTAGAGCTTGCATGCTCTGTCTAAAACTGTGCTCAAATAGTGTAGCATTTGTAGCAGCAGCAGAAGAACGAAACTTGGTGGTCCAAAAATTATACATTTGCTTCCAATTCCCACTGCAATCACCTTTTTATTTATTGTGTTTTTCTACAATATTATTGAAGTTGTACCATTTTTTTTTTCTTACGAGCAGGAAAATTTTGTTAATAATTTCGAGGGCAAAAAAATTATTTGATGGTAACGTTAAAAGGAAAAATTAAAAATTTTAAGTCGGCTGGCTGAAAAATGGGAAATCTTATCAAACGATATGATTGAAAATGAAAACATGATCAGTTCTTGAGTACTTTTGACTTTTGAAAAATAATTGGAATAGGGGGGTTTACACGTTGGATTAAACCAAACAAGAAAATTTATAAAGAGATTTAATTGATTTTTTTCAATAATATGTATTGATATATATTACAAGCATATAGATACATAAAATTAAAATAATTATAATTAAATAAAAAATTTTAATTTCATATACATAGATATACATATGAGTATTATATCGATAGTCATATATATATATATATATACACACACGATTTCTTGATAAAAAAAAAAGATTAATTCTTCAAATAAATAACTATACTACTATCAATTTGTGAAATTAATTTTCATATGATTTATAAGAAAAGTAGTATTCTATTGTACAATTTATCAATATTTAAAATATTAAATTTTTGTATTAACTAAAAAATACAGCGCAGAACAAGCTGACTGGTCCGTACCGTGCATGATAATATTTATAAAGAAAAAAATACAGCCTAGATATACAGAAAAATAGATAGGGAAGATGTAGTTATCGAAGCATGCTCACATATCGCAGGCCTAGCAAATAGTGTATATGCTTGCAACGGAATGAGGAATAAAAACACTATCACATCAAAGAGATAACGTGAAGGTGTTTCCTCTATTGTAGCAGTTGGACCACCAAGTTTTCCATATCTGATCACTCTTTGCATTTTGATGACGTATTGTACATGACATTCGAGAGCGACGACTATAAATTTTCACGACTAATTACATTAATTCTTCTTCTTCCAATCTGTAAAATCATCATATATATTTGCAAGGATTTTGCTATTCCAATTGGGTTTAGTTTCATGATTCAGATCATCGACTGACCATTATTAGTTCAGAGTAAAACTTAAGTTGATAGTGTTTGTTTCATGGAGTTTTTTTTTTTTTTTTAATTGAGAGAAAAGATTTCAATTCTTGTTCCAATATTTTACACCCTCTGCAGTGTAATTTTATACTTATTTTCATTGTCAAGTGTAAAAGGACAGTAATCAAATTAAACCATTTGGTGGGTAATGATCACTTTGAATGAGATCAAAAAAACTATATATATAAATACTTGTGAGAACTGCAAGGGATTAATGCATATTTTCTCATATATACATATATGAGGAATTATTAGTTTTTACCATTTCTTAAAGTCTATAACATTCTAAATTAAATAGAAATTTGAGTAAAAAGCATTTTAATAGGATTGAAATGAGACCCTGGTATATATTAAATTAATTAGATGAATAGGCTCTACCAAATTAACGACTGTGATAGATATTATATTTGGTAGTAAATAAAAGAAGGAAAAGAGAAACATAATCATTAAGTAAATTTGTAATTGATTACGTACAATTAACTCTCTAACTATAAAAAACTAGAATGGCCTCTTTTTCTTTTCTCTCTTTACTCTTTTTCAAGAACGTTTATTTTTTACTATTGTTGATCATTTCTTAAATCGGCGGTAGTCACTTATCATCTCATTCTATGTTTTTTTTTTCAATAAATACAAATTTCTGATCTCTTTGTTTTGTTTATTTTTTTATTGAAATTGTTGAAATTTTTTTTCAATGAGTTTTTTTTTCGCCCTTTATAAGATGATATTTCTTTTATGGATTTCATATATCTCTCCGTCATAAAACTTATGTTGATATTTTTGCAATCAGATTCATTTAAAGATCAAATAGTCAATTTATAGCGAATCGAAGTCATTGAGTGGCGCGTTATGGATCACCGAGTTGTAAATTAAAAGAGTTTCATTAACGCGATTAAGATAAAAAATTTCACGATAATGAGATTTTATTTTGATACTTCTTGATTATACTTTTATTTATATTATTTTTTTTATCAATGTGTATCTTTAATTTTTAATGAATGAGTGATTCATTTTTATTTCTAAAAAAACTAACTATGCTTTCAACTAGAGTCTCTTATTTTATATATATATATATAAAAACTAGTGCTCTTAAGTTAGTTCATTAGGGAGGATCGTGGGTTCTTTTTGCGAATTGATTTCATTTCAAAGTTAAGGATTTTAATCTCTCCCATGTGTATATAACCTGATGAATGTACGACAAGTTCTTGATCTATGTCTATATGATCTTAATCCTTCGATTCAAAATGAATCAAGCTTAATTAATTGTTCAAATATATATCATATCCACTAAAATATGAGAAGATTTTCAAGCTAGCTAATAGGAGATCGCCATTTAAAATTGTTCAAACAATGCAAGAAAATAATGAAACATGCATGCTAGCTAATTATAGTACTAGATTTTTGTGAATGGGACAATTGTGTGGAAAAAGAAACTTATTTACCGTTGAAACACAGTCACGACATTACTCACATAGAAAAATAGAAAGGATATGACGTTTTGGAAACAAACTAATGTAATGTGTAATATTGAAATTTCCATCTCTTTTTTTTTTTTATATATATATATTTATATAGGAAGTCATATAACCTAAATTTTGATGCATTGCACAATAGGAGCAGTCATTCTCTTTAAATCGACGACGACAGGAATCGAACCCTGCATCTCATAACGCTCTTAGAAATGAGTTATCACTTAACTATTCTCTCACTGGCAATTTCTATCTCATTTTATAATTAACATTCCAACCTAAATACACAAATCAAGGATATATATATATATATTTATGTTTTCGATATCTAGGAGCTATAAAAGTTTTGATTAATTTAGAAATTAAATTGGATGGACTTATAAGAGAGGTAAAACTTTCTTAATACTTTTTTTTCTATACATAAAATTCGAATAGATGTTAGTTAAGGACGCAACATTTTGAGAGCAACTTGACTTTGATTGGTAAGGTATACATACATATCACTAGTATAGGACTTGAGCATGCAATATTAGGTTGTGGAAGTTAAAGACACATAAAATTAAGGAATGATACCACTTAATTTAGCACTTAGGAAAAGAACTTATAACAAGAAGATTCGTGCATTTTGGTCCCCTAAAAAAGTACTAATATAAATTAATTAGGTAGCTAGAGATGATGATAAATACAACCCACTTATATTTTCTGTATGCTTATGTGAAAAAATTGACCTCTCTATACGAAAAGTTCAGAATATAGTGTATTGGAAACATAGTTACGTAAGTTATATATATATATATATAAGTACGTAGCATGCAAATGATATATGTGTTGGCAAATTGGGTATTAAAAGGAGTTTTTATTTTGCTTGA
>CATIWK010706801.1:0-13024 GCA_949634005.1 Mallotus japonicus | reverse complement strand
TATGAACATTTCATTTTATTTAAAAATTAAATTATAATTTTAATTGAATATTTTATAATAAAAATAAAAATTTATATTTATTATATGCTAAAAAATATATACTATATATTTCATATCAAAATAGCAATGCATTATACTACTATTTGAGCCGGTTTACGAGTTAACAATATATAATAAATGATTTTTATTGAAGTGAATATTAATTTAAATTATGAATATTTTATAATAAAAATAAAAATTTATATTTATTATATGCCAAAAAAATATACAATATATTTCATATCAAAATAGCAGTGCATTATACTACTATTCGAGCCGGTTTACGAGTTAATAATATATAATAAATTTTAAATGATTTTCATTGAAATGAATATTAATTTAAATTATGAACATTTCATTTTATTTAAAAATCGAGACATACATTAAAAACACAAATTTTTACTTAAAAACTATAAAGTTTGAAATTTTATCATCATAAAACAAAAACCAATTAAACAAAAAAAAATCAGCTAAAAATCAAAAATTTTCATTCATGGTACCCAACTTTTAGCTTTTGTCCCACTACGGTATCTTACTTTTAGTGATGGTAACATTATACTGACGTGTCATGCTTGCAAATGTCACGTCAGCATAGTATGACACGTGTCACCATGTCAGATGCCACGTGGTCATCTTTGGCCGGAAATCGGAGTTAGGCACTTTATTGGTAACAAAACGAAAGGTTAGGGAGTTTTGTGTTATATTTTAAAGGTTAGGTATTTTTTTGATATGAATTCCAAAACCTGGATACCGTGAGTATAATTTACCCTTTTTGATTACTACACGTTGCTTTATAATATTGTAACAAACCCTTCAAAATATGGTATGTTGCAATTTATATGCTTGAATTTTTATTCCATTATATATCCTTTGTGTCCATTTTTTTTTTTTTTCAATTCTTGCCTGTTGCATTTGTATTATATTTGACAGTCATATTTGTAAGACATACTCTGAGTATTTTACACTTAATCAATAAAATTGATAGATGTTTATATATCATATATAAATCTGATGTCCAGATGTAATATTTTAAGAGTAGGTGAAATTTTTCATATTTTTTAAATGTTTTATTTGATTTTAATTTAATATGTATTAAATGTGTAGGTTTTGAAGTAGCAGATATTGCTTGATGTGGTTTTGGGACAAAGAATGCAGAAAACTGTGGAATACCACCTTATGTGTTCTGCAGTAATGTAAATGAATATGTGTTTTTTGATGGTGACCACCCTACAGACAAAGTTAACGAGCAACTTAGCCGAACTCTTATGGAATGGTGAACCATCAAATTGCAATTCCCTGTAACAAAAAGCAACTATTGGAGCTAGAGAGTAATGTATTTCATGATTTCTCATCAGAAAATCACATCATTGATGAATAATTGTAATTTAGTGTGCATAATGATAGATCAGTAAGTACCCGTCTCTGTACAAAATTCAGGAGCTGTACGTTCTGCTGCCTTGTTTTGTTGGCCTATCTCACACGGCACAGGAAAGAGGCTGGTTTGTGCCTCTGTTTCTGAATATATCTTGACTTAATTGCTCCTTATATAGAAATAAAAGCTGAGAGTGTAGTTAACATTGTTATTGTATTCACAAAAGATTAGCTTATTAAAAAAATGACATGGTTAAAGCACAAAACAGTGAAACCATCTACAAAACATCTCATCTCTGTACTTGAAAATGAAAAAGAGACCAACCATTGAACCCAATTAAACAGAGCATGTATATATATAGCAACCCATGTTGATTCTTGAGTCAGTGATCATCGATCATTATCTTTGTGGGTAGGCAACGCTTAGCTTTTGGTAGATTAATGAAGTGGAGGACCTTGAAAGGCACGAAGTCGACGACGGGTGCGTTCTTTAGGATCTCGTATAAACGCACCATGATCATCCCAAACATAGCGAGCTACACCTACAATCACAACAACCGCTACTAAACACAACACCGCATAGCACTGCCTGCCCAATCTCCCCAACAATCCTTGTACTGTATCCATCAAATTTATTTATTTATTTATTTATTTAGGAAGAAACAATAAAGAAACAAAAAGGGTATGCTTATATTTATATAAAGAAGATGAATTTGTGCGTAATTTAGAGGAAAAAAAGAATGGAGGAAACAAGGGGCAGCTGGCGGATCAGAGGAAATGGGCGCTGCTGGAAAAAAGAGCAAAACCAGGGGATGATGGATAGCTTTTCTCAAGGTTAGTTGTCGTTTTGTAGTACATTATTTGTTATCAGCCTCTGAACTTTATTACGACATCGGTTAGAGTTTATCCATTCTTATCTATTTTTAGATTATACACTATATTGTTAGATTTTTTTTATATATATTTTTAATTATATTTTCATGATGAAATATAAATTTAATTAATTGTTGAGTGTTATACTGCTATTAAATATGAATATTTTTAACAATAATTTTTTATATAAAAATTTCAATTAATTTGAATTGAGTCAAGTAAATTTTATAAGACAGATAAAAAATGTAATCAAGTCAAACAGACTCGTGTTACTTAAGTAGGTTGACAAGTTAAACTTAAATTTTTTAATATTTGACTAGATAAATTTTTTAATTTAATTTAACATAATTAAACTTATACAAAATCATTATTTTATTTTTATATTTTATATTTTATTATAATTATAAAAATATCTTATTAAATTGTGTCGAGTTCACATTTAAATATAAATATTTTAAAATATACATATTAAATTTTAATATATAAAAATCATTTAATCAAATTGAATTTATATTTTAGAAAAAATTTCATCACGCTCTAATTTATGAACGACTCGATTCAACTCGGTTGGACTATTGACAGTGCTCAAACTCGAACATAAAACTTTGATAGTAGACGGAGCTCTCCTTCCATTAGGACTTGTTAATATTTTGTGGGCTCTGTGATTGTGGATATTTTTGGACTGTCAAAGTTTTTTTGCTTATAATCCAACAACATAGGCTATAGCTCATTACCCTATACTCCAACTTTATTTTATTTTATTTTATTTTTAGCATGGAGGTGAAAAAGGAAGAAGGAATCTCTACCTCTTACAAGTGTCATGTCTCATGATGGAATGAAGAACCATCCATCTTAAACAGCCTAACAACTCCAAATTAATGTTAACAAATATATACAAATTTTTCAACAAACAATGAAATTTTTTATAGTATAAGTTTCTTTTTTCAACAAACATATACAAAATTTTCCTTATGCAATGAATTCGAGGAATTCCAATTAATGTTAACAAGGCCCTTTTTTTATTTTTTACAGCAACAAATTACAAAAAGCATATAATAAAAATAATTGAAATTTTGGCTTTATATCTGCTTATTTCTACATTATTTTCCAAGAAGAAAAATATGTAAAATAAATGAAAGAACTCTGGCTATATATATATATATACTTAATATACACAAGGCAACGCACGCAAGACTACTTGTGGCATCATCTGTCCCTTTGCCAGTCCTTGTGCAACAATATTTATCAGTACAAGCATATAGTGTTAGGACTATAGTTCCATGCATCTAAACTGATCATATCGAAAAATGTGTGTTTTGATGCATGCAACTACGTAGCCTCTACACCAAGAAAGTAGCTCTACCTTTCACTTATTTATGTGTACTTGTTCTTCTATCAAAAGAAAATTCCTTCCGAGGGGGTGGTTCCATATTAATTTCGTGCTGGGTGCGAGATGGCTCAGGCATCGGTACTACTGGGCTAGGACCTGGCTCATTGTCATCCCTATCATTTTCTGTTAAACTTAATTCAATTTGTTGCTGATAGCGATGATGAAGTGATGTCGAATCATCTCCGTGATTCGGCTCGTGAGACGTCGAGCCATCACCATAATTAATAGGATTGTGAGATGACGAGCCATCACAATAAGGATTGTAAGAAGATGAACCCTCACCATAATTAGGGTGAGATGGGGATGGAGAATCTGTCTCCCAACCAAAATTTGATAGTCTGGGGGAGTCCATTTCTCTGCGGTAGTGGCGAAGAAGGTGCACCGGGGACATATGGTGAGACGGTGTAGCTGGTGTACTAGACATGGGGGTCACGGACCCTTTATTTTTTTTAACGTGTTTCTTAGCCGTCTGATGCCAATTCCTTAGAGCTGCTGCCACTCTTTCATTGAATATGGTTGGTTTCATTGATGAACCCATCTGTTAACATCAAAATTAGCATATAAGGTATGCAATTTTGAGATTAATTTAGTGGTTATTGAAGCATATTTTATATTTACATATATTTAATTACCTGTGTCACAAGGGCATAGAGAGGAAGGGTGACATAGCTGCAAAGTATTTGTATGAGGACCCTGATAAATGATCACCACATGTCAATGAAATCAATTAATAATATATATATATATATATATAATAGCAATTAATCGTAAACAAAGAAGTACTACGAAATAAGTTTTTTACCCCATTGAAATTCTGATGATTATATCCTCCACGTTTTCATGGAAGCAGGATTTTATTCCAAATTCTGTCTGAAAGATGAAAAAAATGAAATTGCAAATAAGTATTATGCACTTAAAAATGTAGACCTATTTCGAATGTATTACATTTGACAATGAGACTTATGACATGTACTTCAAATATTTTACACTTAATTAATAAAAATAAGACATATATATATATATATATATATATAAACTACAAATCTAGTTATGAGTGTAATACACCGAAGAGTAGGTAAAATGTTTCTTTAAATCAATCAATTCAGCACAAAAGGTATAGAGTCTTACCCAACTCCATACGAAGAAAGCAAGCTGGAAGGCGTTCTGCAATAATCAAAATAGCGTCTAGCATGAGTTTTATTGATCAAATTATATGATAAATCCTTTACATTGTTCAAAAAATCGACATTAATTAGTAAGATTAGTGATCATATGTTCTATAGTTTTTTCAATAACCAAGTGTATAAAATACTCAAATTAACGTATATATAAAGCTGATAAAATTACAATATTCATCAAATGCTGAGGAGAAAAAAGAAAAGAAAAGAAAAGAAAATGATGAATTTGATCAGTACCTGAAATAGAACAAAATTGATAAGATAAAGTATAAGACGAGGACGGTTGAACCAAAACAAGTCATCACCAGGCTGAACCACCGGCACACCCTTCACAACCTCTCCTCCTCTATCTTGAAAACTTAGTGCCATTTTTGTTATGATCACTTGTAGCTTCGTCCCCACCAACAGAATTATCTGTTCATGCACCATTCGTGACTAGATTCAGTTATCCAATTCCAACCCATTTCGGCTAATGAAATTTTTACTTATTACCCCTATTTTTTAATGAGTGATACATATAAATTAATCACATAACTTAGGATACAGCATCATAAATCTAGCAATCCAGTGTAATAAAAAATTATCAATAGTATTCGGTAAATTAGTTATTAGAAGATTTACTTTTACCGTCTTGTATCAGTTCGAATCGAATTGGATTAATTAGAGTTAAGTAAATTGTAAATACTAGTATTGTACATCAAAAAGGATTAATCAATAGTTTTTTTATGATTAAGCTCTGACTACATTTTTTAGTTTTTTTTTTTTTCTGTAGGTACTGGTATTCAAAATTTATAAAACTCCGACAAATCTAATTCGACCTGAACAGACAAAAGTAACTATTTGACTTCTTAATCTCACAACATGAAAACATTTAAGGTGCTACTACATATATAATAAGTCAAAATATAAATTTGTGCATTAGAATATATACTTACAATTAGCGGAATGAAGGGAAGCCATAGATAAGAATACCAGCCTGCACATAGATATGCCAAGAGCAAGTCAGAGCTTTGTCAAACAATTTAATTTAGCCTTAAAATAATAATGTTACTTCATATTTTATATTGACATGTTTTCCATGTCTACTTTTCACTATATTCACTCAGATTTTGAGAATCTTTTAGTGTTATATAAAATAAATAATTTATAATTAATATGTATTGTGCATGTTCAAGTCCCCTTTACCAATCACGTTATAATTAGATTATTAATTTTTCATTTCAAAATAATTGTTGTTTAGGAGTTTTATACACTTAAGAAAACTATTGAATAATTTTAATTTAAAAAAAATTAATTATAAATTAATCAATTATTTTTTAATTCTCAAAATGTTATTCTATTAGTTGACTATATAAATTTGTGTATATTTGTTATGTATTAGTAAAGAATTACCCAAAATATAGTATATGAATTCTTAAACAATAAGATAGGAACATACCATGGGTGTTGAAGAGTAAGAAAATGACAGCAAAGAGCCATATTGGTGGACTGAAAATAGAAAACAATTAAAAATGAATTAGAGCCAAAATCATGTGTATATATACATGCAATAGACAAAGTCAAAAGAATAGTATGAATGGGATTTAAGATAAAATTAAAATAAAAAAAAAATAAGAGGTTTGAAGCTATCAACCTTATCCCAACAACAACCTTGAAATCCTCTTCCAACGACCTGTTAATATACTTTTGGAAATCAAATTTCACATGGCTTTGAGGTGCCAAATGTGCCTAAAATTAAAACACCCACAAAGGAAAATTAAGTTAATTATACACCCATTAGTAAATTTTCAACATTTGAACTTTGAAAAGGCAAAAAAAAAATAAGCAAAGATGAAAATTAATATGGAGTTACGTACGTAAACGAGTTTTTAAAGGTAAAATAAAAGAAATATTACCATAATAAAACCATGTCTTAAGGTCAAATAATCAATTTTAGGAACGGATCTCACAAATTGCCTAAAGAAACAAACCTGCAGGGAACAAAACACCAACCGTCTTGTCAAAAATTGAAAAAAAAAATAAGTTAAATATAAATGAAAACTATATAATAAAATAAACATAGAATATATGTAACAATTTAGCTTCAAATTAGTTTACTTTTTAATTTAATTTCAATAGATTCATTATTATTAACTTAAAATTTATTTTTTTATTGATACGGAAGTTAAATAACTTAAATATTAATCGACTATATAATATAAGGTAATTTTCCTTTTATAAATCAAATAAAAATTAATTTACAAATGAACAATGGTAACGATCGATTTGTGCATCTCATGTACCTTGAAAAATGTATTAGATTACTTTTGACTTTTATTTCAATAATTTGTTATTACTAATTATGTCCTAATCTAAAATTAATTAAATTTTTAATGTAGTGAGAAATCAAAAAATTTAAATAATCAATGATAATTTAAATTTTCATTCTAGAAGTGTGATTGAATTTTCTTCGAGAATTTTAATTACCTTATAAAAAATAAATTAAATATTGCGGTAATTTTAAGTTACAAAGGTCTGCCTATAATTGGAAAAGTAAAAAAAAAATTATAAAATGTTATTAAACCTATGTACATTAACGAAATAGTCATAATAAATTGAATTGAAAAGGTCAAAAAGCTCAAATCATAGAGGAAATCTGTGGTTGTCTTGTAATGTACATTATTATGTGCCAAAGGTTGGACGGCGACGGTCGTTTTCTATGGTAGCATTTTAAGACCGTTGCCTTCTTCTTAATACCGGTGGTGATAATGACACTTCCTTTGTGCACATTACTTGTTCATATTATTGTTTTATAAAATGAAAATTACTATAATTTCCAAATATTTTTACCGTTATTAACTTAAAAAATAAAGTAATATAATTCTATGATTAATAAGGTTTGACAAAATAATTAGTGTATATATATATATTTTCAACCATTGTGATAAATTTTTTTATTATTTGTTTTTACTGTTAACATTTTGCAATTTATTGTGTGCATTGTTTTTCAATGATTCTGATAAGGATATATATCTCATTAAAAAGAAAATTAGTGAAAATGATGGATCTTTTATTTAAATATGCAATGTAGACTGGATCAATTAAAACTTTGCTTTCATTTAAAAATCTTGTATAACTATTTCTGTTTTTTGAATTTTCAAGTAGAAATTTTCAATAAACATTTTAATATCGCGTTTAAAAAGTTAATTAAATATTCAATGTACTTACTTGTTTTTTCTACTTATTTAATGAAAATAATAGTTGAGATGTAAAAAGTTAATTTATGAAACGAAAAATTACTTCAATATTCTTTTTTTTCATATCAAACAAAATTTTTATGTATTTATGAATTATACTTTTTTATTGTATTTACAAAATTAAAGTGTAATCTAAATCACTAATATTTAAAGTCCATTAAATTTTAACAAATTTAATTTAATTGAGACATTATCATAAGAACAGTAAAATATATAAAAGGCAATAAGAGTTTTTCATGCATGTGTAACATAGTAAATTTTGTCAGGTAATATTATATGCCTACCTACAAATAAATATTTAAGTTCAAGGTTCAATTATTTGATAAGCTCCATAAATGTAATTTATTCCCATGATTGAATTTCTGCCCAATAATAATAAAAAGCTCAGAAAAATAAAATGATTAGTTCAGAAAAAATTATTAGACTAATTTCATTTTCCTAATTTCTCGTATTTTTTTTTTTAAGTAGGGTTGGACAAAGTCCAAATTATTTTATTTTCCCCCTACCCACCCCTGGGATCGAGCCGGGATCGGACAGAAACTATAAACCTGCTTAACCGCCAGACTACGCCCCTTGCAGGGGCACATCAATTATTGCTCCATTGATTATATTAATTTGATCAGTGATTGAGGACAATTGTCAGTAGCTGAAGGGACCCAAATAGCAATCAAAGTTTTCAGGTTGCTTTACTGACAATAATTAATGGATATTGCTTTAATAGTACAAATAAAATTAAAAAATTTTAATTTTTTTTTTTGGAAAGTAAATTATTTTTTATTTAAGTATATATTAAATAAAAACTAATTTAAAATTTATTTTTATATATTTTCAAAATCACCCCTTAAAAATCTAAAAAAAAAAAAAAAAAGGAAAGAGTTCTTACAATCCAAATAAGGACTGGTGTCTTTGTCCAGAAACTCAAGTGCCTTCTCCCAAATGATGTTTCTCTGGCAAATCTGAACCTTTCTGGATCTGTTAAATATATGTTTACACATGCAATAATAGAACAATTTCATCAATATTCATGGTCTTCCTCATCATTATCATAATTATTTTCTATAAATACTTTGAGAATTTATATCGCTTATTGATTAATAAATCAATATAAATTTTCGCAAACTAAACTCGCAATTCAAAGCTGTTGCTATTATAATTAATTAAAGAGGTAGACTAATTAATTAATGTACCGTGTGAGAATTGGTACTCGACTGTTCTTGTTTCCTTCTCCCATGACTTCCAACGTCTCATCTGTATATAATCCAGCAACAAAAATAGAGTCAACATCCAATAGGAGGAGATCATTAAAAAGAAAAAAGAAAAAAAGACCTCAATTGCTATATACTCTTGCTATTGCATGACCCACCATTAATACTATGTAGAATGAATTAATTGCTAATTTCTGTTTACTGAAATACTATAATTTATATTTAATTGTTTAGGGAGCCAATTAAAACATTTTACTGTTTAAAAAATAATTTAACCATTAAAAATTATTAAAATAATTAGACTGTCCTTCCACTATATAATAAAAAAAATAGTTAGTTTTTTTTATACTGACTACAATATATAAATATGTATATATATATAAATAAAAACAAAAATCCTTATTTTAATTTTTATTTAACTACAACCATTTATTGGTTTTTGTGTATAAATACTTGTAATATAAATTAATGGCTATAATTAGAGAAGGATTAATCTTATAATAATTTTAATTTTATTTGTATAAATATACATATATGTGTACTAGAAAATGACTCATAAATAAAATAATAAAATTTAGTCCACCTTTCTCTCATCATTTTTTTGAAGGATTCTCCCATCATTTTTAGGTATTTGAGAAGGGCAAAGTATTAGCAATTTGCCCATAAAAGCGAAGTATCTTACTGCTTGGCAAGAAACTTGAATAATCAGGATTTCAACCCCTACCTTCCCTATACTAACAAGACCAATACATTTACCATTTCCAAAAAAAAAAAAAAAGAGTATCTTACCATTTTATAAAATGGTAAATGATTTCTGAATTAGTTTTACCTATGCTTTATGACACTCATATGCCATTATATTGATTCACCATGCATTTGGGATTTAACTTTTATATGCTTTTTATGAGAATAAAGTCCAAAATACTAATCATACTGTGAATAGATTCGATTATTAGTGAATCAACCCTTATAAGCATAATATAGTTTGAAATATATACATACCTTGGCTCTACCCAAAGCCATTGTGAGAACACAATAAAGCACATGAAAAACAGCCAACACGAATATGAAAATATGAAGTTGATGAATGCCATCTGACGACACAAATGGGACCTTGCCCTACACTCAAAAATAGCAATGAGTTATATACAAATACATACATGTAGAATTAGTATGTGTATTTATATAAATTTAACAAAAACTATTAAATTTATTCTTTTTTAATTATAATTATTGATTAGTTTTTATATATCTATAACATTTATATAAAACTCAAGTTACATTTCCATGCTTTTTTCTTTGGTCAAGAATCAAATTTCCACACGTTCTTACTCGAGAAAATTCTATTGAATTTCATGGGTTCTTTCTTTTTCTTTACATAGCAAAAGGGAGTTTCTCGAGCATCATTCCGTGTTGGGCAAAGCTTGGTCACTCAATATCTTTGTATATACTATTGCCTTCTACATATGGAAATATACATACCTCCCCACAACTGTTTGTGGTGTCTCCGGCCAAGAAACGGCGAAACCTTCCGCCAGAATCCGATAGCATGAGAAGCTTCCTACGGTTTTCATAATCGACTGTTGTAGACTCTTCTTCATCGTTAACTAGTTCTCTTTCTTGTTCGTCGCTGCATGGATGCCATGTCGATCCAACACTTTCTGGTATGCATATATTCGTTATTAAACCTTGTCCTACTGTTAGGAGCAATGATATAAATCCTAATAGCATAAGCTCTGTACACACCAAAAACAAGAAAAACAATAACAAATTAGATCAAAGAAACTAATTAATATAATCATCAAAAGTCTTGATCGATGATTAAGATTATAAATCAATGGTTTTTTCTTAAGTACCCGATTTAATCTTTTCAAGTGCTTCGTAAAGAGCTCTCTTGTGTTTCTTCTTTAACCACTGCCAAAGTTGCAACCAATAAAGTTATAGATATGTATACCTTCATTGAATCAAACTTTATGTATCTATACATGTATATGATTAGGTAATAGTATCATACCTTTCCTATAAGATGAATGATGTATTCAATGACTATTGAAATCAAAACCAAAACAAAACAAACTATAGCAACAGCCCACGTTGGGGTTTGCTCTAAAGATCTTCCTCCACCACCTCCTGCCATAGATGCAACCTTTATACTCCGTTCTTGAAGTAAAGAAAAGAAGAAGAAGAAGATCAAGAAAACCCCAGAATTCTTATGTATATAATTGATCAAGAACCAGAGCTAGTGCAATTCAAGAGATGATATCAAGAAGAGCAGTAGCAGTGCAAAGTTACGTAAAATAATTAAGAGCTATATGAGAAAAAGCTGAAATAGTTGGTGAATTCAAGCATTATTTAGGGATATATAGAAAAGGAAAGTGTGTGAACTTAAAGAAAAGAAAAAGAAAAAGAAAAAAGGTCTAAAAATAAATTAAATGTTTGAAGCCAAGATGATGAAGAACAAATGGACAATAACAAAGAAACAGAAAAAGGGCCACAGGTGGATGACTTTGACTTTTTGAACGCGTAACTGGAACAGAGAGCTTTTACATGACTTGATCAAAGAATTCAAAGGCACACATTTTTTTGAGTATTCATTAAAAATAAATACATTATTAATTTATAGTATCATCTTATTCTTGATCATTATTTCAATTGTGACAAAAAAAAAAATCATTATTTCAATGGGAAAAGATATGCGTCGTGTAGTGGACGCTTTTACAAAAATATCCTCCTTTGTTTTTTTTTCATTTCATTATTAAAAAATAAATTTTATAAATTACTGGTATTAAAATTTTTACACAATGGATTCATCCGTGTCCAACTTAGATTTTAGATTTCAAAAAACAAAAATTATTTTCACCAAAAAATTAAAATTAAAAAAAAAATTATAAATTATAGGGTGTTTAAATCCTTACAGAACGACGGATTCATCTATGTACAATTTAAATTTTAGATTTCAAAAAAAATATTTTCACCAAATTTAAACAAAAAATCAACTTGGGGGCAAAAGGACATTGTCCCCATCAGCCACAGGATACATGTATCCTGATCCTATTTCAATTTTTCTTCTTCTTGGCAAGTCAACCCTTTATTTTTTTCCTCATGGATGGTCCACCTCATAATAGGGATTTTTTATTATTAGATAGAGTATCATATGACATTGATAAATAATACCACAAAAGATAATTTTTTTTTTTAAATTTGATAGAAATAAATTTCACAATTTGACTATAGTAGAATCCAAATCGTATACCTCAAAATACCTATTAAAATGAAATGGTAACTTAACTACTCCATCACTCGCCAACTTACTTCTTTTTAGTGCTTCTATATGACTATATTGTATTCTATAACATAATTTTTTTTACAAAAAGAAATTAACTCTTAGCTGATGTATATTTCAATGCAAAACTTCACAGATTTAAAAATATATATTATTATCTATCTAATAAGTTAATAATCATTTTTTTGTGTAGTATAATTTTTATTTCGCACCTATATAATTTGTTTTAATTTTAGAGAAAATTACACTGGCTATGATATTTTGCAAAATCTTTTCAAAACTAAAGTCATTTTTTTTCACACTTACGGTTTTTTTTTTTTAATTTTACGTTATTCTTTCAAAATTTCAAGACTCCTTTCTTTTCTCTCCTTCTTTACTATTTTTTTATGTTTTTATTTTTATTTTTTCTTTTTTCTTTTCTCCTTTTTTTTCTTTTTTTACATTTTTAT
>CATIWK010706340.1:0-19280 GCA_949634005.1 Mallotus japonicus | reverse complement strand
AATAGTAGTGTAATTTATTCCTTTTTTTACTCTTAATATTTGTATTTCTACTTAAATTAATAATCTCAATTAATTTATTAATTTTTTTTTATTTTCATCGTTTAATTGGTCCTTAATGTTAAAAGAAATAAAAATCAAGGGATGATTTATAAATAATAAAAAGGTAAGAATCTGATGAAAAAAGTCAAAAAATTGAGGGATGAAATATGCATTTTGCCAAGAAAAAATAAAGAAAAGAATTAAAGAATGCGTGAAGGAAACATGGATCATGAGCATGGCGTGGATTATGGGTTTTGAAAAGGATGTGACTTTTGGATGTTTTTTCTTATGGGATAGTGAAAGTGGGCTCCTTTAATAAATCCTTGCATGGCATAAATATGTCTGTATAAATGAAATTAAAATTATTAAATTATTACTAATTTAATTATAATTATTAATATATTTTACAGGTATTAATATTTAAAAATAATTAATAATTATAATTAAATAAAAATAAATTTAACTATTTTATTAGTAAAAAATATAATAATAAAAATAATAATTTAGAAAATAACCTAGTTCGAAAAAAAAAATCTAGAAAATAACATCAGCATTGATGTAAAAGAAAAAAGCAACGTGTACAGAGATTAGTGCATATTGACTGGTTCACTTTTCTTTTTATTTTATTCTGGTTACGCCACGTTAACGCTGCTTAAAAGATCTTTATTTATGGATCTCTTCCAAAATGCATATGCGATGGTTATGGTAGACTACAATACAACATTATTTTAAATTACAGTTTAGGTCCATGAATTAACAATAAAACTAACAGATGAATGAGTTAGTATATATGAAATAAAACTTAGGGATGTTACAATATATTACCAAAATAGCATGGATCAACTAATGTATTTAAGCAAACCTCAGGGGTTTTAATAATTTACCCAATAAATAATATCAAAAGGAAGTGAAATTAATTTAATTTATAAATTAAATTTAGATCTCTAATTTTTAATTAATCAAAGAAAAAATAAAATACATATTTATAGTATTTTATTTTATGTATAAATCTATTATATATATGCAGTTTAAAATAGTCAATAATAATAATAATAATAACAACAACAACATATGATTGTGTATATATTTGATAATAGAATATTGAGAAAAAATCATGATTAAAAATTAAATCGAATTAAATTGAAAAAATTAATTAACCAATGAATCGATCTATAATTGATGAAAGAGATAGTTAGGTTCACAAAATTACTCAAAGGTTCAATTATTAATTGATTATGTTACAATTTATTATTCATATTTTAAAATGATATATTACTAATTAGATAGTATTTATTATAGTATTAATTTGAATAGCATATTATTAAATAGTCATTTATTATTTAATTAATAATAATCATTTAAATTTTATATACAATTAAATGTTGTAAAAATTTAATACTTTTATAGTTAATTGAATTTTTATTATTATAATTAATTTTAATTACATTTAGTTTTTTTTTTAACTTTTAATTACATTTAGTTAAGTAGTTACTTATTTTTTTTTCATAATAAGTAATGTGGTTATACAATGGGTGGTCAATTTTTTTATCACTCATTATAAAAGTGATAAATAATCATTATCATTAATATTAATAAATGATAATGGTAAGAATTTAAACTCGAGATTTTTACAATTTTTATGAACAAAAATACCAATTGAATCATCACAATCATCACTAATTAGCACCAAAGAAAATTTTTTTTCATACTTCTAAATGTAAATCATGGCAAAAAAATCAACTTATATTTTTATTTTTATTTGCAAATTTATTCTTATTAAATATTCAAATTTAGCTTAGCGCAACATCATTATAGCCAACTTGCTTAAGATGAGAAGATATTCTATCCCGTCACGAGACTTGGCATATATTGGGGGTTCGAATCCCCTCACCCTCTTGATGAAAAAAAAAATCTCAATTATTGTTATATATTGGCCTATTACTTTCAAAAATCCAAACCTTTACAATTTGATGTAATTTTATCACACTTTTAAAATTGGATAAAGGTACATTTTTACTTTTAATATTTATGCTGAGAACACATCACCCTTAAAGAAATTCTTAACAAATTTAAGCACAAAATTTTAAATCAAAATTTTTTACATTTCAATCCTAAAATTATAAAAAAATATGTATTATTTTTTATATTTTAAATAAATAATATTCTTATTTTTAGTTGTGACTTCTTTTATCACTTAAATTTCATAATAACCCACTAAAATAATTTTAAAAAATAAAAATAAAAATAAAAATAATATTTTTCTTAAATTACTAGTTATATTAGCAATGGGATAAATAAAACTAATTAAATATTCTTAATTGTTTTTAAATTTATAATTACAATTAATATATCATAAATGAATAAATATTTTTTATAAAGATAAACTCATTTAGTTTTTTTAATATTATAATTTGTATTATATTTCAAAAAAAAAATTAAACTCAATCAAATCTGCACTCGACAAATTCTTTAAAAACTATTTCTTTAAATTAGGCTATTTTATATTAAATATTTGAACAACAAAATAACATATTTTATTATAATTTTAATTTTTTTAATAACATATAATTAATTTAAGATAAAATATAAAAACAAATTTCTATTTTATTAAATTAATCATATTTTATAATAATGAATAAACTTATTAATTAAAATTATGTTATTTGTCAAATATTTTTATAAAATAGCCTAATTTAAAGAAATATTTTTTAAATCATCTAATTGAGATAGAATTGAGTTTAAAAATTATATTGACAAAAGTAATTGATTTTATTCAAGTATATAAAATATTTATTCATTTAAGATATATTAATGAAAATCTATATTTAAAATTAAATAAAAATACTTAATTAATTTTATTTATCATTTTTAATAAAATAATAATTTAAGAAAAATATATTTTAAATTTTCTTGAAATTATTTTGATTTATATAGTAATTATAAAAGTTAAATAATAGAATAAGTCATCAATAAATAAATATAACATTACTTATTTAAAATATAAAAATGACATTTTTTTAATATAATTTTAGGGTTAAAATGTAAAAAAATAGTTTGATTTTAAGAGTTGACTAATGGAAAATTGCTTTTAGTAATGAATAGGATTAACGGAAAGTTTTTTAAAACTTATAGAACTTAAATGTTAAAAAAAAAAATTATAAGACTTAATTGAAAAATAATATAATTTATAAGATTAATGTTGTTGTTATCCTATATGAAATCATAACTTTTAGTATAAAAATATCAATTAAAACCCAAAACTTCTTTTCTTTGCATACTTACCATCTCTTTTATCCATTCACACTACCATTTTTATCCAAATGAGCTTGCTCCTTTTTTTAATGTTTATTTCATTCTTTCTACACTTTTTATTCACTTTTTGTTCTCTTTTATCTTATTCTTTTTTGTTTTTTAGTTCCTATTCACCATCACCACCATCATCACATCCTTCTTCTCCTCTTGCATTCTTAGATACATATATATTACAGGCAAAATTATCTTATGAACATGATATAATAAGAAAAACATGACAAACATTCCTAGATCCCTTATAAAGATTCAAGTTCTCACTTTAATACCACTACTCATATAGCATGAAAAAAAAAGAAGGTATATTTATATATGTGATACAAAATATCAAAAAAAAAAAAAAACAAGGCCTATAGTAATACAGTCTTATAAGCTCCTCCACTCTTTTGCATAGCTCCTCCATTGAAACACTCATTGCCTTCAAAATCTCATCCATCTAATTATGATTTAGATAAAGGAATCACTCAATTCGATCTCCATCTAAGAAGTTCTTGGCTTCTACAGTTTTCTTCTCATTATTGAATGATCTCTAATGACAAGGTCAATTTAAACCTCCTTAAAACTAAGGTCAACGTCTTAGTTAGCTTCCATCTCAGCAGAAGTCTTCAAATGTTTAGTAGGTCATATTCTACAAGTAAGACCACTTTCAAGAGATTAACTTCTGAAAGTTCATCCCACTACTCCATAAGCAGTCCTCATCTTTCCCATGTCTCTATTAGCTACATGTTCTCCTAAAAACACTCTTGGCAACAACCATCATCTCTTAAAAAGTCTTCAAAGGAGTTGTAACTCCCTAGGAAGTGTGTTCCACTTAGTAAATTATTATCCACTACCCACTCCTCTATAATATCTCCTCCACTTCTCCATGTCTTTTAAAAACTCTCTAAAAGTTATACTACAAATATTATTCCTCTAGTATCTTGGTGAGTTACGTTAACTTAATATTAAACAATTCAAAGAATATTTTTCTCTAACGTATACTAATAAAAGCATAAGAGTGGGCATGCCAAGAACACCATTTAGCCCTCATTCTAACGTTCATTATTTTACAGGTTATCTAATCATTCTTCTACAACTCAATTAATCCCCATTCTAATCTCCATTGAAGGTAAGTCTCTTGGAAACCAATTTATCATTGGTGTGGTGAGCATGGACTTCTCCTTCTCCATCATTTCCTAGAGTTTTGCTTACCATGTGAAATCCTCCTCTAAATAAAGAAACAACTTCCTAATGCACCATTGATCCATTAGTTGTAGGATCCTCAAGCAAAAATCCTACCAATATCAATAATGTTGGTATTGTTACCACCTCTGCAAATACATTCCATAACATGATTTAACAGTTCTTTATAAGGATTTAACATCCATAATGAAAAGAGTCAAGCAAGCTATAGTCATTCAGCCTAATGGAGGTATTGTACTAAAGAGCTTTTCAGCTCTAGAGCATTGTACTCTCTAAGTCCAAAAGGATAAGATGCCAGATATTGAAACTAAAAGCCCCTCAATCTCTAGTGAGGATTTTTCTTAGGATGATTTCAGTGAGATAGAAGTAAACAATGATAAAAAAGTTCATGTAGTAATGAAGAAGCATGGAGCTTTCGCTCCAAAAGATTAGGAACAAGATCTTGCTAATACATCACCTCTATTGAAATATATTCTAGAGGAGCCTTTTCCTCCAAAATTCAATATTCCTCAAATAGAATCCTATGATGGAACAACAAATCCACGAAGTCATTTGTCAAAGTTTTATACTATAATGCATTTACATATAACTTTTGAAGCTCTACTATGTAAGGTGTTTCCAATAGCTTTAAAAGATGTAGCGTAAGAGTGGCATCAAGGGCTAAAAGAGGCTTTCATCAACTCATTCTCACAACTAGTTTCTTTATTTAAATCAAAGTTGTCATAAGCATACCTCTTAAAAAGATATCTTCAAACCTGTAGAAGATAGTTCAAGAAGAAGGCGAAATCTTGAGAAGTTACATCAGTCGTTTCAACAAAATGGCAGTTCAAATTGAGTTATAAGGAGGCTCTAACATGTTTAAAATAAAGAATAATATAAGGTAAGCTTATAGACTCTTTGATTCTAAACCCTCCTAAAAGCTTCTTCGAGTTGATGAGCAGGGTACAAAAGTTTATAAGACATGAAGAAGCCTGGAGATCCGTAAGAATAAGGTTCGAGCACTGAAGAGCTTTAAACGACAAGCCTACTACTGTAGATAGAACAGGTTCTAGTGCTGAAGAGCTTTAGAAGACAAGCCTGCTACTGTAGATAGAACAGGTTTAAGATCTGAAGAGCTTCAGAAGACAAACTTGATGCTATAGATAAACTATGAAATGTTTAATGCCTTATAAGGTACTTTAAGTAAATTTAGTAATTATCATTTTAGTCGATTTTTGAGAGCAGCCTTTAGTATTTTTTTTCTGATTCCCTAAAAGGATCACATAATCCTATAATTGTCCTTGAATTCATATTATGATTTTTAACTTTCTCCAAAGAGCTTCAGCAGCTGCTACAGTTGAAGAAGCCAAGATATATATATACTTATTTGTAGTAATAAAAGTTGTTCACATCTTTTCTTCTTTAATATACAGCTAAAAAGCATATGTGCTAAACGCTAAAATCTCACATTGAAATAGTAAGTGAAGAGTACGTGCTTAGATGTGTGGAAGGAAATTTCACTACCACAAGTAATTGCTTGTAAGTAACAATAGGCTCCTTGTGCGTACATGAGAAGGCTACCATGGGTAATATTGCTCTTAAGTTTAAATAAATATTAAATCAAAGAGCTAATAGTATACAAAAAGATATAATCATTTTAACGCAAGTATAAGTGTGTATGTCCCATAAATTTTGATCGTATTGCTAAAAAAATAATAAATGCTAATGGTTAAAAGCCGAAAGGTAAAGTTCGAAGCTAAAGACTGAATGCTAAAGGCTAAAAGTTAAAAGTCAAAGTTCGAAACTCAAACCTAAAATGCTGAAAACAGAAGCTAAAAGCTACAATATTAAAAGTATAAGAAAAACTGCAATAATAGTAAATGAGATTAAACTATAAAGCTAAAAGGCTAAAAGCTAAAAGTTGAAAAGTTAAAGTTAAAGTGCAAGAAGCTGAAGTGAAAAAGAGATGAAAGTTGGAACTTAAAAACTAAAAGCTAAAAGCTAAAGACTAAAAGCCAAAAGTATAAGTGTTAAAAGCTAAAACTCTAAAAGCATGAAAGGATAATTGCCCACAAAATTAAGCTTTAAGAGCCAAAAATGCTAAAAATCAAAGCGCATTTACAAAGAATAAAGTCAAAGAGCTTTAAAATAATGACCTATGAGATCAAGAAAAAAAGTTAAAATTCTAAACTAAAGAAAGCGCTAAAATTATGGATTCACAAGAATAAGTTACAAAGTTAAGAGCTCAAGAAATAAAAGCTAATGGCTAAAGAACATTCCCATGGATAAAGTCCATGATTTACAAAGCTAAAAGCTCTAGAAATGAAAGCTAATTAGAAGTCATAGTTAAATACTAAAGAAAATTACTATAGATAGATTCCACAAACTACAAAGTAATGAGCTTAAATGTTAAAGGTATAAGAAGCCATGCCATAGGTAATAGCCTATGAGATTATGTTGTTGAACTAAATTGCTAAAAGTATTTAAGAACTCCAAATTGTGGATAATTATCTATAAGATCATTCTAAAGAGCTAAATCTTTAAAAGCTTTAAAAGTAAAAAAAAGCATAAAAGAATGTCAAACCATGGATATTTGTTCATGATATCATGTTAAAAGGCTAAATTTATAAAGCTCTAAAAGCCTAAAAACTAAAAGCTAAAAGCCAAAATGCTAAAAATATAAGAAATATGTCACGCCATGGATAATTGTCTATAAGATTATACTATAGAACTAAAGCTTTAAAAAGTCAAAGGTATAAAAAGAACTTCATACGTATTAGCCTATAAGATAGAAATTAAAAAGCTACAACTCTAAAATACTAAAGACATAAGAAGAATATTAAATTATGGATCCATAAGAACAAGTTACGGAGGTAAAGAGCTACAACTAAAATTCTAAAGGCTTAAAAAGAGTTACAACCCATGGGCAATAGTCTACGAGACTGAACTAAAAAGCTAAATACTATAGAAAATTTTCATGGATAAATTCCATAAGTGATGGAGCTAAAAGTTCAAGAAATTAAAAGTTTAATGCTAAAGAAAATTGCCATAAGCTTAGAGCTAAAAGCTTAAGGAATTAAATGTTAAATGTCAATGAAATCACAATGAACAAAGATTAAGAAACTAAAAGTTTGATGATGAAGGAAGTCGCAATGGATGAATTCCTTAGGCAATAGAGTTAAAAGTATTAGAAGCACAAGAACTAAGTTCCCACAAATTGAAGAGCTAAAGAGTTAAAGAGCTTGAAAACTAAAAAGTTATTAAAACGTTACCATTGTTAGTATCCTATGAATTAAAAAGAGCTAAAGAGCTCAAAAGCTAAGTTCCTAAGAGCATACAAATAGAACTTCGCTCCATGGATAATGGCCCACAAGATTGAAATAAAAATTTGAAAAGAATAAATGGTAAAAGTACAAAAAATAACTATAAAGTCAAAAGGCAAAAAGCTAGAGACTAAAAGGTAAAAGTTAAAATGCTAAAGGCATGAAAAGAACATCAGACCGTGGGTAGTAGCCTATGAGATCATACTATAAAGTCATAAAAGCTCAAAAGCTAAAGAAATTCCATATGGATGAAATCTCATAAACTATGGAGCCAAAAATGTTAAAAGGCTAAAGGCATAATAAGAGCACCAAAGTACTCAACCTAACGGTTAAGTAAAATTTGCTTAACCATGTTGAGTTAGGATAAGCACAATATTAAGAATTCTCTTTTACATGAAAAATCAAAAGTCTCCAATAAATTTAAAATAAAAAAGGTATATTATGAAGAAGAAAAGTGAAACCGCTAAAATAAAGTAGGAAATTATTTGCTAAGTTATCATTTTAAACTCAAATGTTTGTTTTAATAAATTTTTGCAACTGAAAGCATCTTCATCCATAACAATTTATTCTCTGAACAAGTCTCTACAGCTGAAAGTATCTTCATCTACAAAAAGTAATTCTCCAAATGCATACACTTATAGTTACAAATGTTGTTACATACAATAAGTTTCTTATAGCCAAAAGCACTACCTATCTTCAATTATAAATTCAGAAGATTTAAGCACAAAAAATGAAGTTTTTACTAGTCAAAGTTTAACCCTTGACCTCTTTGAATGTGAGACATATGATGACAAGTTCAACTTAAACCTCCTTAAAATTAGGTCAACATCTTAGTCAGCTTCCATCTCAGCAGAAGCCTTCAAACCTTCAGCAAGTTATCTTCTACAAGCAAGACCACTTCCAAGAGAATAACTTCTGAAAGTTTATACCACTACTCCATAAGCAGTCCTCATCTTTCCTGCGTCTCCACTAGCTACACATTCTTTTAAAAATACTCTTGGGAACAACCATCATCTCCTAAAAAGTCTCTAAAGGAGTTATAACTCCCCAAGAAGTGTGTTCCACTTAGTGGATTATAATCCACTACCTACTCCTCTACTTCTCTATATCTCCTTAAAACTCTTTAGTAAGTTATAAATACTCTTTCTCTAACATCTTGGTGAGTTACGTTAACTTAATATTAGACAATTTAAAGAATATTTTCTCTGACGTATACTGATAAAAGCATCACAGTAGGCACGCCAGGAACACCACCTAGACCCTATTATAATGTTCATTATTTTACAAGTTAGCTAATTATTCCTCTACAACTTAATGAATCCCCATTTTAATCTACATTAGAAGTAAGGCTCTTGGAAACCAATTGATTAATCTCCATTCATGGCTCAACCCTCTAACACCTTTCATCACTCTTCATAACAAGGGGACCATGTCAGAATTGATTCACAAACTCTCCAAGATGATACTTACCAACAGCCTCAAGATGGCCTCATTCCTCATCAGTTGCACTTTCACTGTTCTTCCTAACCGTGAACAAATTAAAGTTATTTTTAGCAACCAAACATATATTATCATCAAGAATATCAATAGCTAATTGACATCCAATGCATCATAGTCACGAGCTCACTTCTCGATAGCACTTTATAAGAATCTTATGTTCTTCGATGCCCAACATTGTATAAGCTTGCTTGCTTCATAGTTGGTTTTTTTTATTTTTTACCCAATCATAGTTGATTTGATCATCTTTTTTTATGTAGTGGATATTCTTCTCAAGGTTGTTGAGCTGCTGTAGGTTTTGTTATTATGTAGTTATGGTAGTAAAAGGATGGTTGCTATGGTGGAGATGGTGGTGGTGGTGGGAGGTTGTGTGGAGGTGGAGCAATTTATTTGGACTTGGTGATGGTAGTGTGTATATGGGTGAAAGAGATGGAAAGGGTGAAAACAAAACAAGTTTGGATTTTAATTGATGTTTTTATACTAGAAATTATAAATAAGATGCCATCAGAATCTGTTTAGCTTTACAGAGTGAGGGGTGAAAAAAAAATTATTTTTCAAAATTGGCCAATAATTTCTTCAAGGGCTAATGTGTTCTTCGGCATAAACATCTCATTAAAATTTTGATATAGGCATAATATATTCACAGCCATATGTACTTACATGAATTTATCACTTTGTCCCTTATACTTTCAAGTTTGTCAAATTAACACCTCAACTTGTCTATAACTTATCATATAAACACTAGTACTTGCATGAATTTGTCATTTTGCCCCATGTACTTTTATGAGTTTGCCACTTTACCATATTTGTATACTGATGTGTCATCTTAGATGTCTTCCAACAGTGCAAATAAGTGTTTATATAATAGTTTATAGATAAGTTGAGGTATTACTTTAGCAAAACTATAAGTACAGGAGGCAAGTGACAAAATCATACAATATAGGTGACTGCAGATGTAATATGCTTTTTGATATATATGGCATAATTTGTTAAATTGACAGTTTTTATAGTCCAAAACTGATATTGGTTAAAATGTAGGATCAGTTAGCAGAGAACTGTTCTCGCTTAAATTATATTTTGAGTTTGAGTATTAGTATATGCAGTCATATTAAATTAATTGATAGTTTAAACAAATAAAATTAATTATCAAGGGTCTTATGTGGTGTCGAACTGAGCGTCTATTAACAACGTGGACACAGAAATATTTTCTTTGTAGAAATTTAATTTGAGGACCCAGAATGAGTACTTGAACTTTAGCACGTTTTAAACTTGAACACATGCATTTCCTTTGTCACCGTAGACGCACTTGCAGAAATAAAGTAAATGAACAAAATGTGATTGGTGTGATGTCGGCTAATAACCAACACACCATAGATGACCGACTTCCAAGCTAACGGCTTCTCCATTTTCTCAGGAACCTCAAATTATTGGATGGGACTATTGCCTCTCATAAAGTTTTCTATCTTTTTTTTTTTTTTATTAAGTTTTCTATCTTCTACCACTTGTGATCTATCCTATTCTATAAACATTAGGTTAGAGGTATTTTCTTATATAATTTAATGCAACTATATATATTGTAACTCTAATTAAAACGTCCTTAAAAGAGAACAATTATTGGCAGCTGATTCCGACGACTATCGGTGAATAATTCAAATTTTATTTATATATGTATAGTATCAGTGTAAAAAATTAATTTTTTATTGATGAATTTAAAAATATATGTGTATTTTTATGTTTGAAAAAAAACCAAAGGATCTTAATTTATAATTTTGATTGATTAAATATAGTCTAACCGTATAATTTAGGTTCATTTTCTTTAGCATTAATTTCTTTTCAGGCTCAAATGATATTCTAACTTGTTTATTAAGTTCATACCAACGTTATAAATGACTCTGTACACCTATAAGTAATATAAGATAATTATATTCTAGTGGTCTAATTTTTTTTAATTTTGATAATTTGATGTTTTAATTTTTTTTAAATAACAAATTACTGTGTATAGTGTGTATACCTATAAATATATTACTCCCAAATTGCCGATTAATTAATATTTAAAATTTTTAATTATTTTAAATATTATTATTTGAACACCTAATTTTATATCATAATATAAATTCGTTATTTTATAATATGCTGATATAATTGTTATTAAATAATATAGAATAGCCTATAAAAATATGTAAAATATAATTCATGGATAAATATGTTTATATGTCATGTAAATTTTTTATTTAACCATCTTAAATTTTTTTGATTGAATTTTTAGTTAAATCAAATTGAAATTTTATCACGAATCACAGTTGTTATAATTTATTTACAGATTTACACTTATTTATCATAAAAAAAAAAATTAAAACACTGAATTATTGAAATTGAAAAAAAAAAATCGAACATCAAATTATAATTATTGTAAAAAAGAATTAAGGGCATGGAGTCAGAAATCACCTAGTTTGTGATTGGCTTATACAGGTAGGTACATGACTTGCTTTTGAGAATTTTTCTCAATATGGAATTGCTGCCTTAAGCACAAGTCCATAATTATACACAATTAGAAGTTTTTTTTTTTCTTTTGTATTCAACAAGCTATTTTCTTAATTTCATTTTCCATGGAATTCAATGCTGACGGAGCAAGAGATAGGCATGGAAATTACCTAATGGAGAAGCTATCAACAAAAATTGATGTAATAGCCATCTTAATCGTTCATAAAGATTAATTCAACGAATATTAATATAAATAAAATTATCATACACTAAATAATTTCATTATTTTCGTGATGAATAATAAAAAAATTTGAGTAAAGTTACGATTGCCTCTACTAGTTGGCTTTATTATCAAGTTCACGGCTCCTTATAGGGTGAGCATTCGGTCGGTTTTGAGGATTTTTTCTGACCGAACCGGATTAATCGAACCGAACTAAATTATAATTGAACCAAATCAAATCAAACCGGAAATCGAACCGAACCAAATTGAATTAACCGAAATTTTCAAAATCAAAACCAAACCGACCGAAATTTTTAAAAATATTAATTTTTTTATTTTTTTTATTACATTATTATAATATTTAAAAATTAAAAAATAAAAAAATTAGTGAAATTCAGTTAATTCGGTTAACCGAATTTGCTGGGTAGAAAACCGAACCAAAATTCAGTTCAGTTCGATTCGGTTCAAAATTTTCGAAAATATCAAATGAATCAACTGAACCGAAGTCCGTTTGGTTTCCACGGAAGGCTTACTCACCCCTAGCTCCTTAGACGTTCACTAAATTAAAAAAAAAAAAGAAATAATAAAAAAAATTGTGTTTGGGGCTGGTGATTAAAACTTGACAATGCAAATTGTTCAATACATGAAAATTGAACAAAGAAAACAAAAATACAAATCGCCTCTATACAATACCTAAAATTCAAGTTGATTTTTTTTTTTCTGGTTGTTATTTAAATATTTTTCGATTATGGTTGCTCAGTATCATACACCACCCAGTATTATCATACAAAAAACCTCTGTTTGAGAGGTTGGAGAACCAAAATTATTATTTTTCATTTTTTCTAAGAAAGTATTTAAAAAAATATTTAAAAGAATATATATTAAAAGAATTAATATGAAATTACAAAAAACAGTAAAAAAAAAAATAGATTAATGGCAAATTTATGCAGTAGACCAAAAACTTCTTTTTTTTTTTTTGAGAAAACCAAAAACTTCTTATTTATTCGTTCTGTATTACATTTAATAACTAGATTCATACCATACATATACATATAATATTTTTTGTTAATTTAATATAAAATATTTGAAATATATATCATAAATTCAAAATAAATAATTAAATTTGATTTAAAAATATTAACATTCTATTATTATAGTTAGGTATTTTACAATATATACTACGTGATGAATTCATTCCACCTTAAAGTTTTCTTTATTTAAGTGTAGTGTTAAAATCAACGTAGCCATGCAAAATTCTTTTGCCCTATCAATATGAGAAACATTAAAACTTCAACCTGCCTACTACAACAAGTTGTATATATGAGTAGGATCGACAATGACTTTTACCGGTGCCCTTGTCAATGGCACCACACAACTTTTCCACTTGATCCCAAAAAAAAAAAAAAAATCATACATGACTTTCTCCACTCTTTTAAGTTTTAATTTTCTGCTATCCATCATGTTAATGCAAAGCAACCTTAACATTTACTTTAGTGATATTATCATATAAAAAAACTCAAACAATTTCAATTTTTCATAATTGTAATTAATTTTTTATTTAATTATATTTATAATATTAATACAAGTAACATTTTATGTGATTAATTTCTTAATTTAAAATTTTAAAAATTTTAATAAAAAACACTATAAAATTTATTTTTTTAACAATTAGATGAAGTGATTAATTTTCAATACCACAAGATGAGAGGGGGAAGCGGGGTTTGATCCCTATTCTCCACTACAATATGTTCATATTTTTTATCACTTAAACTAGCGGAGACACTTTAAAATTTATTTTGATCGCTGCCATTGTTTCATTAGAAATTGAGGCTCACTAAAACATACCAAAAAATTATTCAAAGTTTTTTACCGTCAATCTACCTTATTTCAAAACACCTCAAAGTATAAGGTTAATTAAAAGTAAAAGGTAACTTTTTGAGCAATTCAATGCCTTAAAAATTTCTGCATTTCAAAATTTTACATGTCCCATATAATATTTAAAATTCATTTTTGATTTGTAAAGTATTAATTGTACTAAAATTATTAAGAACTGGTTAAATCAGAAATTTTATAAAAACAAAACTAAAAATTGATTATAATTATAAAAAGTTGTGAATAATTTAATTCTTTTACATCATGACATCCTCACTTTATATTATTGTAAATTTACAATGAAACACGAAATGCAAAATTGTGTCGGTTTTAGCACGATTTTATTCTAGAAAATTTTATTTTCAAATTAAAAAAATTAAGTTGACTAAACATATAACTCAATTTTTCTTTCATTTTTAGTCATTTCAAAAACATTCATAAAATGGGATTAAATTAGTTTTCTTTTCTAGATCATTTTACTAAGGGTCGTAATAGTGTTTTATCTTCTAATTAAGTTCTCAATCTTCAATTTTGATTGCCTAACTTTACTAAAAGAAATGTAACATAGACAAAAGTTTCAATCTTAAACAAATAGAAATGATGCCATTTTTTAATTTTCCCAACTAATTAAGATTGATGCATACCTAATTTTTCTTTATATGTATAGGGAAGACACTACATGAAAATTCTAGTACGTGCATAGCACATAACGAGGGCTACCCCATTTACTTAGTCTTTTTTAATCAAATTTCATGGTCAGGAGCACATGCAAGAAGAAGGGGAAAAAAAAGAGAGAGAGTTGCTTATAAATTAGGCAAAAGCCTATATATGGTAAATAGTCATTGATAAAACCGGGCGGTGCTGTTGATGGTGCATGGTGCAGTAGTGGCAAGCACAATTTAGTGGCACATCAGTTTTTGTTGGCTAGCTAGCTGCTGCTGCATGCATGATACATCTCAACTGACTTTAGTGCTGCTGCAGATGCTAGTGGTGATATATATATATATAACACAGTAAAAGCAAAAGCAAGAATATTTTCATCTGAAATTCCTATAAAGATCAACAATTTATGATGTTTATGAGAATGTGCAGATAGAGTAGAGTTGAACAGTGAAAAGGGTATATGCACAACCACTTGCTTTGCTTTTTTTTTTTTTTTCCCTTATTGAACAACTGCAGAACTAAAAACTTCTATCTACGACTATGATAATACAAGAATTTTGCTAAGGGTTTGTTTAGTTCAAATGAATTTCATAAAATTTTATAGAATTTATTTGCAAATTCAAAGAAGTGTATTTGGTTTAAATGAAAACTTTATAAAATTCATTTTGAATTCCAACTTCTTAATTTTGTGAAATTATTTGAAACTAAATCAATTCTTATTAATGAAGTATGTTTGTTTTAAATGAATTATATTTGGAATTCATTTGAAAATAAAATGAATTTTTTGGTGGAATTGAACGAAATAAGGGGTAAGTGATTATTAAAAGAGTTTACTTCTATTCTTGATATAAACTAGTTATTATCCCGCGGGTCATAATTTTATAGTTTTATAAATATTTTATTCAATTTCTTATTATATTATGTTATGAAATACTTTAATACATTAAAAATTAATTAATAAATTTTAATATATAAATAAATATATAAACAAATAAATAAATAAATAAATATATATATATATAATGTAAACATGATAAATTTAAATAAATAAATAAAATATGTAAACACAAAATTACAATTGAAAAATAATTAAATAATCACAATAGTTTACTAAAAATTATAAAAATAAAATTTTTTCAAAATTATATTGAAAATTGAATTTTAATTTTGTCAATTTTTAATTCTTAATTAGTTTTCATTTCAATTTTATGGGTTACTTCTTTATTGTTTTAATATTTACTTGATTGTAAATAGACTGTTGGTGAAAAAAATATATAATTCTACAAACAATTTTAGAAATAGCACAATGTAAAAAAAGTTATGATTGTTTATATAACAAACTAACAAATGAAATTAAGTAACATATTAAAACATTTACATAACAAGTTTAAAAAAAAAAAATTCTTTTGGCTTACTTTATATACATTGAAATACTAAAAAATTTAATACCTCGATAATTAATTAGACACTTGTTATTGCAATTAATTTTAGTTTTAATTTTACTATTCAACACTTTTATAATTAATTATACATTTATTCTTATAATTAAATTTAATCTTATGTAATTAATTGGTAACTTTACCAAGTTGATTTTTATAAAATTTTAATTAATAACAAATTTATTTTTATATGTTACTTTTATATTAGTATTGTTTTAGTTACTTTTATTATAATGGAGTAATTAATTACTCACTTATTATCTAATTAATTTATTAATTTTTAATTAATAACCATTTTAGGTTATTTTTATATTATTTTAATCAATAATTAATTGGATATTTATTATTTTAATTAATTTTAATTCCATGTAATTAATTAGTAAATTACTATCTAATTGATCTTTAATTTATTGTAAATAAATTTTTTATAAAAATAATAAAAATATGTAAATAGTTTTAGTGGCAATGAAATAAAAATAATTAAAAAAATAATTGGATAATATCATTATGAGTTTCATAACTTTTGTTATTTTAACAATTAAGTTCTAAAAGAAAATTTGTTAATGAATGAAAACTATAAGATTCAAAAATTGTTATCAAAATTGAAAATTAATTTTAATAAATAAAAATTATTATAAAAGAGAATTTATCCTATGGACGTATCATGGTGTAAAAAGAAATATAAATTTGCATAATAATGTAAATTAATAAAAAATAGCAATCAAATATCTCAAATAAAATTATGAATTTCAAATCAAGTAAACACAAAATAAAATCAATATATTAAAATATCATTAAATTGAAATTTTATTTTAACAAATATAAATTATTATAAAGAAAATAGTTTACCTTATGAATAAAATTGATGGTGCATTGAAGAAAAAGAATCATTTTATATCAAATATGATGTTTAATTAAAAATAATTAAAAATCAATCATTTTAAATAAATTTATGATTTTCAAGTCAAATAAATATAAAATATAGAAGAACAAAAGAAATATATGCTCACCTTTTTATGGTAAAGTTGTTAAAACATAAAGTATAACAATATGACATAATTTATAACTCAAAAAAGAAGAAGAAAATATTGAAGGTGCCATAAAAAAAAATGAATATATATATTAGTAGAGAGAAACTTGTAACCATTAAACTGAAAGCCATTGAATACTAATAATCTACCTAGAAGAAGAATATAAATTATAAATGTTAATAATTTATCAAAAAAAAAAGGAATTTTCATAAGAATATATTCATTCGTAGATAGAAATTTGTAACCATTGAATTAAAAGCCATTTAATGCTAATAACCTCCCAAAGAAGTAAAGTACCCATTAAATATTAATGGTTTATCCAAAAAAATTATAGCATTTTTATAAAGAAGAAGAAAAAAAAAAGAAAATATTGAAGGTGCTATGAAAAAAGATGAATATATATTAATAGAGAGAAATTTGTAACTATTAAATTAAAGATCATTAAATACTAATAATCTACCCAAAAAATTAAAGTACCCATTAAATGTTAATAATTTATCAAAAAAAAAAAGGAATTTTCATAAGTATAAATCTCTCAAATTAACAATAATACAAAGACATAGATTAAAAGAAAAAAAAATGTTACATAGGAGTAAGAAACCTATACAAGAACTTGGTTTTCATAAATGTATAGATTTGGTTGCAACTCTTTCATTTTATAATATTTGAAAAGTATTATTGAGGAATGTATAAGAAATAATTAAAATTATACAATTAAAGATATTTTATAACTTGCTATTTAATTTATGCAACTTACTATCAAATTCAAAAAACTCAAAAGATTTTTTGTAACTTGTTATTTGATAATATTATGTCACTTACTATGCAATTATTTAATAATAGAGATAAAAATAAATAAATAATCTAATAAAGAAAATTTTGTAACTTATTATTCATTATATAACTTATATAGCATATTATTCAATTAATGGTAAAGATAGATATAAATAACTTAATAAAAAAAGAAAAAAAAAGTTAAGAGAAATTGGTATTAGAGTTTGAAAGCACCACAATTGAAAAAAAATGACTTTAAAAAAAGATTATGCATCCGTGTAAGAAAGAGAAAACTTTTCATAATATATATGGATTAAATTTACATTTGGGGAAGCATTGAAAGAAATTCTCCAACCATATCATATTAATACGAAAGGTTTTGAAAATCATTTAGAAATAAAACCGTTAGTAAATATTTTAGGTTCAAACCTTCAAAATATTAATAAAAAAATTTAAAACATCAAATTTTTTTAAAATTGAAAAAATTTATACAATAATTATATAATGAAAATTTTTTACATATTTTGAATGTATTGCAATCCACGATTAATTTCCAACCTAAAGATGTGTATCTTATTTTTATCAATTAAATGTAAAATATTTAAATGATGTGTTATAAATTTAATATTGGGGTGCAATTAATACACCAATGTAGAAAAAAACTCTTTCCATAATTGCTTAAAAATTAAAAAAAAAAAAAAACGAAGCAGAAGTTACAGTTGAGAGAGCGGCCCATATTTAATCCTGCCCCACATCAAATAGATAAAAAACTCTTAAAAATAGAAAAATCTCTAACATATTTATGGCCTGGCCTGCCAATTTAGACTTTAGGCCAACCATTATAATAATGTGTATAAAATGAACAGATAAGGTATACGACTCAATAAAAGTTTGTTCGAACTCTTATATTGAAGTTTATTTAATAAATGAATCGAGTTCAAACTATATAAAACTCAACTCATGAAGCTTGTGAATAAAATTGAATAGAAGTTTGTATGTCAGCTCGTAATGTTAATATTTAATAATTTGATTTTAAATATATAATATATAATTTTTTATTGTAGAGAATATTTAAAAAAATATATTATTAGAATAAATCATAATTTTTATAAAATGTATTATAATTTATTTTTAAATTTTTAATGTATAATTTTAATTTAAAATTTGTATTTTTTAAATTTTTTTAAACTGTTTAACCTCGTGAACATCAAATGACATAATAAGCTCGGCTCGAGTTCGGCTTAATTATAAACGAACCAAGTCTGAGTTAGCTAAAGTTTGGTTCGGATCGACTCGATTACACCCCTATAAACGAAAATGTAGTTTATAATTACTTTAGTTTTTATAAAGTAAATTTTTATTCGTTAATAACAACTATTGGATAATTCAATACACTCTAATCTAACTATCATAAAAATAAAATAAATAAATAACAAAGTCACTTTAAAAATTTTCAGAGTATAGCAACAGC
>CATIWK010706309.1:0-10236 GCA_949634005.1 Mallotus japonicus | reverse complement strand
CTTGTTGCTACTTTTTGTTTTTCAGTGTTGTTGTTTTTGTTGCTTGTTGTTGTTTTTGTTGCTTGTTGTTGTTTTTTGTTGCTTGTTGTTACTTTTTGTTGTTTGTTGTTGCTTTTTGTTTCTTCTTGTCTCTACGTTGTTGCTTTTTAGTGTTGTTGCTTTTTGTTGCTTGTTGCTACTTTTTGTTTTTCAGTGTTGTTGTTTTTGTTGTTTGTTGTTGTTTTTGTTGCTTGTTATTATTTTTTGTTGCTTGTTGTTACTTTTTGTTGGGTTTAGGAAACTAATATTGTTACATGAATAATTTTCAGATTCATTATGAAGCGTTCAAGGCAATGGGTAGTGGCACTTGCACCTGGAAATGAAGGAGAGGCTGCGCTGGAGAGTTGAAGAGGACTCCTTGTTACGTGCATATGTTAAACGTTAAACATTATGTAACAACACTGGGAAAAATATTGAGCAAAAAATAAAATAAAATAAATGTTGACAAAAAAATAAAATGTTAAGAGTACTTTAAAAATAGAAAAAAAAAAGTTGAGCATAAAAAAACATTGAGCAAAAAAATATTGATAAAAAAATATTACCTTAAAAATAGAAAAAAAAAGTTTAGCAAAAAAATGTTGAGAAAAAAAATGAAGAAAGTAGAAAAAAATGTTGATAAAAAAACAAAATGTTGAGGGAAAAAAATGGTGATAGTAGCTTAAAAATAAAAAAAATGTTGAGCAAAAAAAATGTTTAGAGTACCTTAAAAATAGAAAAAATGTTGAGCATAAAAAGAAACATTGAGCAAAAAAATATTGATAAAAAAACAATACCTTAAAAATAAGAAAAAAAATTTTAGCAAAAAATGTTGAGAAAAAAAATTCAAAAAAATAGAAGGATCAAATTGATGATTTGATTAGTCAAACAGCTTCTAGAAGAGTCAAATAGCTTCTAGAAAAGCCATGGTCTAAATTTGAAAACAAAAAACTTCCTCAAAACTATTTTTTAAAATATTTTTGGTCAATATGACTTTTGATATTATTTTTGATTTTTTGGCTATTTTTGAAAAAATCCCTATATATAAAGTGTGTGTACATGTGCGCATTAAGGTTGTCTAGCTGGTGTGTTTTGGGTTCTCCTGCTGCGGTTTTTTTGGGCATTTTGGGTCTTTCCTTTTTTTTTCGCTGCTGTCTTAGGCTTGTTTGTGACATTTTTTTTTACTTCTTTTTACTTAGTTATAGAGGGGAATTTTTTCATCACTTAAATTTTTTTTATTTCAAGTGATTATTCTCTCAAAGATTAATAAAAATCTATTTATAAAAAAAAAGATTATCCAAAATTATTATTATAAACATTACAAGGAAAATATATGAATCATTCTTTGCTTATATATTTAACAATACCTTTTTTAGGAAAGTATATGAATCATACTTTGCTTTTTTTTTTATTCCTTTAAAGAGAATATATGTACTTGTTTTGAGACCTTGATAAGAAATTTTATAAGTTTTAAAAGTGTTGGCCCAAAATCGTATCTTATAAATACATAAATGAAATTAAATTTATATTAACACAAAATCAATAAATTTATATTAAAATCTAATCTATATTATTTATGTCACTTAACTTTTTTATTTTTTTTAATTTATATTTCCAAAAACTTGAGTGGTAAAATTTAAAATCAAGATAGCTAGCTGAATATATTCTACTGGGAATGGCAAATCAGTGGTGGAGTTTGATATAGAAAATAAAAGAAGATTGAAAAAGAGCCCTGAAGCACTTTCCTTTGTCTCTCCTTGTCTGTCCCATAGGGTAAATTGAATAGTTAGCTAATTGTGATTTCTAAATATAATCTCACACTATACTTTGATTTTGAAAATAAGCTTCTAATCTTAATTCCAATAATTATAACCTAGAAGCTAACCCGATCAAATAAAATCATTTTTATGAGATCCACCATCAAATACTCTCTTAGTCAATTAGATAAGGACCTTAATTGATTCCAAAACAAACATTACATCTATCATGCATGCATTATTCTAATTGAAACAACTAAAATGATCTCTCCACCATATATTACAAAGATTTTGGATAAATCTATATTGCTTTGTTTATTGGAATACCATGTTAGTTTTTCTTGATAACAATACATTATAAACATAAACCCTAAGGATTTTTAAAACTATATATTTTTATGATATAATAAATAAATAGGGTAGAATACTTTCTTATAATTGTGTTAGAATTCATACTTGAAGCCATAGACAAGAAACCAGTTTCTCTATCTTGGCCCTTAATTCTTAATCACAGCCTATAGATGGAGTTAGGGTTGTGTTTTCAATGGGGAGAGAAATGATCAATTTTATTATATATTTATAGACATCCTTATTTAATATGGTACATCCATCACGTAACCCTAAAATTAACGTACGAGATTAATTCACATAATTTTAAACTAATTAAGATTAGTATTTTACTTTAATTAATTTTAATTGGGCCACACTAAATGGGCTTAATTTCTAACATTCTCCCACTTGGTCCGATTAAAATTAATATAACTCTTATTGTGGTCATAATAATTAATCTCTTATGATTTCATCATAATAATATAATATGAAAATTGTTCAGTGTGAGTTATGGCGGTTATGTCCTGTTTCATCAAACACTCATTTCCATATCCTACAACACTTACAAAATGTCATATCATATCCATAATTGAAAACATTCAAAACATAATTTCATAATGGTCCACGATAAATAATGACTTTTCTGTTTAAATTTAAATCAAGCATGTATACACAAACATAAGAAACAGGAAATCCATAATGCATATCAAAAACACATAATAGTTTGTTTAAAAAAAACATAACAGAGATCAGAGTGTCATTACATAATCAATCATCCTAATCATCATTACAACCAAGGCCCATCCTTAGAACATGTTCCTTAAATAATTTTGGCTGTAGGCCTTTCGTTAAAGGATTCGCAATCATAAGTTCAGTACTAATGTGCTGAATAGACACTCTTTGTTTCTAAATCTCCTATTTAACAACAAAATACTTTAATTCCATATGTTTGGCACCCTTCGAGTATTTGTCATTTTTAGAGAAGAACATTGCTGCGGAATTATTACAATAAATTTTCAGCAGCTTGGTAATGGTGTCGACAACCCCAAGTCCTGAAATAAAGTTTCGCATCTATAATACATGAATTGTGGCTTCAAAACATGCCACAAACTCTGCCTCCATAGTGGATGAAGCAATGATAGTTTGTTTTACACTTTTCCACGATATTACTGCCTCTGCTAATAGAAATAGGTAACCGAATGTGGACTTTCTACTATCAAGGCATCCAGCAAAATCTGAATCTGAATATCCAATCACCTCTAATTCATTGGATCTCTTATATATGAGAATGTAATTCTTTGTTCCTTAAAGGTGCCTCAACACTTTCTTTGCAGATTTCCAATGATCAATTCTAGGATTACTTTGATACCTGCCTAACATTCCAACCGCGAAATTGATGTCCTGTTTGGTACATGTTTGCAAGTACATCAAACTTCCAACAACAGAAGTATATGAAATTGATTCCATTTATTTTCGTTTCACATCATTTTTCAGACATTGCATAAGACTAATTTGTCACCTTTCTGTATGGGAACGACCCTAGGTGAACAATTATTCATGTTAAACTTTTCAGGAAATTTTTCGATATAGACTTTCTGAGACAATCCTAACAATCCATGTGATCTATCATAAAAAATTTCTATTCCGATTATATAGGATGCCTCTTCTATATCTTTCATTTCAAAGTTCTTGGCAAGAAATTCTTTAGTCTCATGCATTATGCCTAAATCATTAGCAGCAAGCAAGATATCATCAACATGCATAACCAAAAATATAAACTTACTCTCATTGATCTTTTGGTATATACATCGATCAACAGTATTTTCTTTAAAACCAAAAGATGTATAATGGTATTAAACTTAATATACCATTGTCGGGAAGCTTGTTTAAGTCCATATATTGATTTCTTGAGTTTACACACCATTTGACTTTCACCTTCCGTGGAAAAACCTTGAGGTTGATCCATGTAAACTTCCTCCTCTAAATCTCCATTCAGAAAGGTTTTTTTCGCATCCATTTGATGTAGCTCTAAGTCATAATGAGCAACTAGTGCCATAATTATTCTTAATGAATCTTTCTTTGAGACTGGAGAAAATGTCTCTTTATAATCAATGCCATCTTTTTGAGTATAACCCTTAGCAACAAAGTCTGGCTTTATATCTTTCAATATTGCCTTTTGAGGTGTGCTTTGTCTTAAAGACCCATTTACACCTGACTCTTTTACAATTTTTTGGCAATTCAACAAGATCCCAGACATTATTTTGCTTCATGAATTTTAACTCATCTTTCATGGCATCAATCCATTTATTAGATTCAACACTATTTATGGCTTATGAATTGAAACCAGATCCTCATTAATTCCAATATCAAAATCTAACTCTTGCAAATTTATCACATAATCATTCGAAATAGTTGATCTCCTTTCTCTTTGAGATCTTCTTACTACTATTTCTTGTGGTTCATTTGCATTACTCATATGTGAGTTAGTTACTTGATGGAATGGTTCTTCATTCAAATGTTGTTCAGTGTTATCATCATGCCCTTCAACACTTGGAACAACATTCGACAAAGTAATGGATGAAGGAACATTTACACTAATTTTCCTTATCCACATAGTTTGTTGTTCATCACTCCTACTAAACATCACCATTCTTAATAAATCTTGCATTTCCGATTTCAATAATTTCTCGGACTATGTTTTGGACAATAAAATATATATCCTTTAGATTTCTCTGGGTAACCAATAAAGTAACCACTAATAGTTCAAGAATATAACTTTTTTTCATGTGGATTATAAATTCTTGCTTCCGTTGGGCAACCCCAAACGTGCAGGTATCGTAAACTAGGTTTCCTTCATGTCCACAACTCAAAAGGAGTCTTTTGAACTGCCTTACTAGGAACCCTATTCAACAATTATACTGCAGTTTTAAGTGCATACATCCACAATGAATTGGGTAAAAAGGAGTTACTCATCATACTCCTAACCATATCCATCAAAGTCTGATTACGCCTTTCTGCTACACTGATTTGTTAAGGTACATGGCATAGTATACTGTGCACATATGCCGTGACTTTCTAGGAGTTTTACAAATGGACCAGGACACTATCCAAACTCATCAAATTTTCTATAATATTCACCACCTCTATAAGATCTTACAATTTTCATCCTTTTATCTAATTGCCTCTCAACCTCCTTTATGTATACCTCAAGAGCATTAACTGATTGAGATTTTTCATGAAGCAAATATATATAACCATAACGTGAAAAATCATCAATAAAGGTGATAAAATATCTTTCTCCATTAATAGTTGGAGTGTCAAAAGGTCCACAAATGTTAGTGTGTGTAATTTCAAGAAGCTGAGTGCTTCTTGTGGCTCCTTTCTTGGAATGTTTGGTTTGCTTACCCTTAATGCAATCCACACAAATCCCGAGATCAGTAAAATTTAAATTTGGAAGAATTTCATTATTTACTAATCTCTGTAACCTTTCTTTGGATATATGACCCAAACGTTTATGCCACAAGTAAGCAGAATTTTCATTCATCATGCTACGTTTAAGTCTAATACTGCTATTCATGGTAAGCAAAGATTTAACAAAAATATTATCAAGTTTCAGTTTGTATAAACCATTAATAAGAAAATCGGAACTAATAAATCCAGAATTCTTAAACAAACTAAAACTATTAGATCCAAATTTGCCATTAAAACCACAAACATCCAGTCTAGAAACTAAAATAAGGTTTCTACTAATTGAAGGTCCATAAATGGTCTCAGATAAGTCTAATTGATAGCCACTATCTGAGATCAAACGATAAGTTCCAATGCCTTCAATCGATGCCTTCATGCGATTCCCCATAAATAAAAAATCACTTATTGGGTTTGTGGTTTGGATCGTAATGAATCCCTGCATCATATTAGCCACATGAGTAGTAACACCAAAATTAAGCCACCAAGTGTTACTAGGAACTTCAGCTAAGTTTGATTTGAAAATTGGAGAAGCATAATGAAAGATACCTTTCTTTTAAAACCAAACCTTGCGTTTTAAATAATCTTTCTGATAGTGTCCTTCTTGCTTACAAAAGTGACATCTATCAATCTTTCATTCCTTCTCTTCTGCCTGAGAAGCATTAGTAGGCCTTTTGGTTTTCTTAAACTTATTGGCTTTTACTTTCATTCTCTTTCCAGCTCCTTGACCCATAAGATTAATGTGTGATTCCTTTGATTCTTTAATCTCGTTTCCTCCTGAACGAGCCTACCAGCCAATTCATTAACATCCCACTTATCCTTTATAGTGTTATAGTTAAATTGAAAAGGCCCATATTCAGGAGGAAATGAGTTCAATATAAATTGTGCTAAGAAGGAATCCTCCACTGCCAATCCCAAGGACTTTAGTCTTGCTGTGATATTAGTCATCTCGATGATATGATTTTGCTTGCCTTTTGACCCATCATACTTCATGGTCGTGAGCTTTGCCATTAATGTACCAGCAAGAGACTTGTCAGCAAAACGAAAATGTTCTTCCACAAACGATAGAAATTCTTTAGCACTTTCTGTTTGTGGAATGGTAGACTTAATGTTGTTGCCAATTGTCATACGCAAGAACTTTAGACATAATCTGTTACTGCGTTCTCATGCCTTAAAGTGCAACTTCTCAGCCTAGCTACTTGAATCAGTAATAGCAGCGGGCTTATCTTCCAATAATGCTAAGTTGAGATCCATAGAGTCTAAGTGGAAATCAACTTGCTCATGCCATTCAGAGAAGTTTGTACCATTAAATACAGTAACAAATGATGCATGTGAATGAATTGCAATAGCTACAAGATATAACATAATGCTCACAATTAATATAGATTCAAAAAAAACAATGAAGTAGTTCTCCTTTGGGTAGATACTACAACATAATTCAAATACCATGTAAATAAACATAATGGGTAATTATCATATTTTAATTAAACACATATAACATCTTTGGATAATCAAATATATTCAACCAAAATATAATAATACACCCCAATAATGTTTAACAATTATAGAATAACAATTTACCTTTGGGTAAACTCTTAAATTCTATCAATTGTCAAATGCCAATTTTTCATTATTCATGGTATTTCATAAAAAATATAATTTATACATGTAATAACACATTCTAGTTCAAGTCACTTTGGCGACTATAAACTATAACAATAAATACATGTATTTGTTCATAATAAAATATAACAAATATAAAATTATTATGAACAATAAAATAAAATAAAATAAAATAAATAAACAATTTAACTTCATAAATGGAAAAGATTTATTGTCATTATTTTAATTGAAAAAAAAACGTGAAACAATTTGGACAAAACAATATTGTCACCATCATGATCATCATCAGTATTTTATTTTATTGATTAACATAACAATTTCATTGTCTCTTTTGTGCATGGATATGCAAAATTTTGCGCATATAATTTGCTAATTAAAGAAGAAGCAACGATTATATATGCACGGGACGGAAAAACATTA
This sequence comes from Mallotus japonicus, assembly GCA_949634005.1. Classification (NCBI taxonomy): domain Eukaryota; kingdom Viridiplantae; phylum Streptophyta; class Magnoliopsida; order Malpighiales; family Euphorbiaceae; genus Mallotus; species Mallotus japonicus. Next base: position 2,626 of record CATIWK010706309.1, on the reverse strand, counting down.
ATATATTATCTCAGCAACTGAAAACTTAAATTGCTTCTCTGTCATAATTCTATTCTCATTACTTAGCAAAATTAAAATTAATCAAGTAATTTATGTAAGTAATTTATATCCATTATGTATAGAAAATATTCAGTTTTTTCAACACATGCTCTGATACCATTTGTCATTTTTTCTTAATAACAAGACATCATAAACATAAATCCTAAGGATCTTTAAAACTAAATATTTTCATGATACAGTAAATAAATAGGATAGAATACTTACTTGGATTTGCATTAGAATTCATGCTTGAAGCCATAGACGAGAAATCAGTGTCTCTCTCTTATCCCTTAATTCTTAGTCACAGCCTATAGATGGAGTTAGGGTTGTGTTTTCAGTGGGGAGAGAGTGGATCAATTTCATTATATATTTATAGACATCCTTATTTAATATGGTACGTCCATCACGTCCCTAAAATCAATATGAGATTAATTCACATAATCCTAAACTAATTAGAATTAGTATTTTACTTTAATTAATTTTAATTGGGTCACACTTAATGGGCTTAATTTCTAACATAGTGATAATGTGTTCATTTTGAAATTTGAAATTTTTAAATTATTAGACCAAATTTTAGAAAAATATATTTAATATGTAAATGAATTTCATGATATCAAATATTTATATATTTTATAAGAATAAAATACTTCTTTTATTGTCAAAGGTTGAGTAGTCTAGTGGCGTAATTCCCTTCAAGACATATACTGGTTAAAGGTTTTTTTTTTTTTAAGAAAAAAAAAAACTAATGGAATAAAAACAAACAATATCACCAATGAATTTGATGGCTAAATTTGCTCATCGGTTGAAATTTTTTTGGAATGGATTTTATAGTGAACTTGTGTCACATCCATGTCCAAGAAATTTGTTGTCATTGTGGAAATAATAATAATAAATTATAAGATTAACTGTACCTTGTGCTTATATTATTTATAGTACTTATAAATAAGGATGATAATAATAATGCTAATTTTTGATAAATGTATATATATATATATATATATATATATATATATATATATATATATATATACATATATGTGAGTAGGAAAATATAAAATAAAGATAAAAATAAATAAAGGAGGAGATTTAGGACTAAATTGACATATTAGGACTTGGGAATATGATGGTAATGAAGGAAAATAAAAATCTAAGGATTAAAAAAAAGAAGAGGAGGGGAGTAGGAGCTGGCGGAAGGTGGGAACTCAAAGTGTGAGTCATCAAGTTTCATTAAGAGAAGATTATTTCTCTTAGGGGGCGATTGGTTTGTACTCCGGAATCATAATCGGAATCGGAATGGGAGGGAATGAAAATTTGAAGAAAGTATTTGGTTTCATTAGAGAATGGTAATGAGAATGAAAATCAAATATTATTTAACAACTAAAATTTCTTTTATGAAAAAATATTTTCTAATTATTTTTTATATATAAAAATTAACATTATAATTATTTTTATATATTAAAAATTAATATTATAATTATTTATTATAAAATATTTTTTATAAAAATATTATTATTATTTTTAAAAAAATTATAAAAATTAATATTATAATTTTCACTAAACCCTTACTCTTTTCTTTCTTTCTCAATCATATCCTTCCTTGTTTCTAATTTCTTTCAATTAAACCCTCCATAACTTATTTTAGAAAAATTAAGGATTAAATTTAATATTAATTGAATAATATTAATTTTCTACTCGTGTTTCTCGGGGGCATGGATGCGACAATAAAGTAATATTATATGTTGATTTTAGAGTTTTGTGATGGACGTACCAAATTAAATAAGGATGTCTATATAAATAAATAAATTGGTCCTCTCTCTCTCCCAAGAAATTACAACACTATCTATCTAAAAATTGTGATTAAGAATAAATGGACAAGAGAGAGAAATTAATTTTCTCATCAATGGCTTCAACTACAAATTCAATTACGAATTCAAGTAAGTTTTCTATCGTATTTTTCTATTGTATCATGAAAATATTCTATTTTAAAGATCATTAATGTTTATGATTATGATGTCTTGTTATGATGAAAACTAATACATATATAGGACAATCTGCTCCACAATGTAGCTAGGAGAATAATAAAGAAGCAAATATTAATGATCAGTGTTCCCAATTGATTGGAATAATCATTATTGAATTATAAATGTAAGGATACAAGGCCTGATAATTATAATAGTAGGGATAAAACCATTATTAAGCCCTTGAACTTTGACACTTTATTTTATTGAACCCCTCAATTTTTATTGTGTTTTATTAAGCCCTCAATCTTTTATTTTCGTATAGATTAAGGACAAATTAGACTGAAGTAATGAAATTGTGAAATAAATTTTGTTTACTAAACCACAATTGTGATGTCAGTGGTGAGTTTTAATAGTATATGTGTCCTTAGAATTATCAATTGAAGCAAATAATCTCAATATATATTTTTTCTTACACCTTACACTCTTCTTTTTTCTTTCGTTCTTCACAAATCGTATCTCTAAACCTTTCATAATAATATATTTGGCAACAACGAACTTGAATTGTTGCACAATTTCGTTATTTCAGTCTAATTTGTCCTTAATCTATACGAAAATAAAAGATTGAG
>CATIWK010705402.1:0-12721 GCA_949634005.1 Mallotus japonicus | reverse complement strand
TAAAGTTGTTACCATATCAGCAGAAACTGAAGCTGCTGTAGCTGCCCTGAAATTGGAACCAAAAGAAATTCCTATCAATCCCAGTTTTGAAGTCTGTGTGATCTACAATGAGGCTGAGATGAGCAAGAAAGTTGTCAGCATGATGAGAAACATAAACTTCTTTCCTGGTTTGGGATTGGGAAAGAATCAGCAGGGTGTGACGAAGCATGTGGAGCATGAAACGCTGGTCCTGCAGCACAGAATAGGGTACGAAGGAGGTGATGGCCCTGAGCAAAAACTCGACATTTGGGACCAACTTGAGAAAGAGGAAGTCGAGTATGAGAGAAAGGCCCTACGAGAGACTTTCGTGAGGCAGGGCACTGGTTATCCTTACGGCGGGGCCCCTGAACCTATTCTGATGGCTAGGGAGGTGATCCTGGGGTTTGAGATCTTTGCTGAGTACGTGAACGGGACCTAAAAGGCTGACACTGCAAATCTCCCCTTTGAGTAACTGATAGTGGCTGAAGAGGAGCCTGAAGAGGACATTGCTGCTTCGGAAAGTGAAAAACACCGATGGTCTGGATAAGGAGATGGATCTTGAGACCTATATTCTGAACTCCATTGTAGATCTTTTTTATGATGATGATTTTGATATGTCTTTAGCTTCTTTGTTTGAAACTGATGATTTGTTTTTCTCAAAAATGAATGCAATGAAGTCTAACTTTGCTTATTTGTGCGATGTGTTTCCTAATGGTTATTCTGTTTGTGATGATCATTTCATGCATATGTTTGACATTAATTCCACACAAACCGAATCGTTTAATTTGGGCACAAATGATAACCCTAAAAATATATTGCTTGCTTCTGATTTAACTCATGATGAGAAGGAAAAAATGAAAGAAATTTTAAAAAGAAGATAGGAAGTATTTGCTTGGGGTTACGAGGATATGCTAGGCATCGACAGGGAGATCGCAGAGCACAGAATCCCTACGTATCCTCATATATCACCAATAAAGCAAAAGAAGAGGAGGCTAAGACCTGAATGGGCTCTTCTGGTCAAAGAAGAAGTAGAGAAGTAGCTAAAAGCAAAGTTCCTGGAGGTAGTAGAGGATACTCACTGGTTGGCGAACATAGTCCCGGTCCCCAAGAAAGATGGGAGGGTCAGAATGTGTGTGGACTATAGAGACCTGAACAAAGCCTATCCGAAAGATGACTTCCCATTACCACATATTGACACCATTGTCAATAGTGCAGCGTTCAGTACAATGTACTCCTTTATAGATAGTTTTTCGGGGTACAATCAGATAATGATGGCGGTGATCGATAAGCTGAAGACGTCATTTACTACTGAGTGGGGCATCTACTGTTACATAGTTATGCCATTCGGATTGAAGAACGCATGGGCTACTTATCAGAGGATGGCCACTACCTTGTTGCATGACATGATCCACAAGGAGATAGAGGTGTATGTTGATGACATGATGGTGAAGTCTATAACCAGAAAGGGTCATTTTGAAGCTATGGATAAATTTTTAGCAAGGGCTGAGAAATACAATCTCAGACTGAACCCAAAGAAGTGTATCATTACGGTAACATCTGGGAAACTGTTGGGGCACATTGTTAGCCAGAAAGGAATACAAATTGATCCAAATAAAGTTAAAGCAATCCATAAAATGCTTGTGCCCAAGACAGAGAAGGAAGTCAGAGGATTCATCGGGCGACTATAGTACATCAGTAGGTTCATAGCCAAGTTGACTGCAATTTGCAAGCTGATCTTCAAGCTTCTGAGGAAGAATCAGCCAGTAATCTGGGACGACAAGTGTCAACAGGCTTTTGAAGCTATCAAGGATTATCTGATGAACCCGCTGATCTTGTAATTGCCAAGACCTGGTAAACCTTTGATCCTCTACCTGGAAATCGAGAAGGATGCGATAGGGGCTATGTTAGCACAAGAAAGTGAGGGGAAAGTTGAAATCGTTGTGTACTATCTGAGTAAGAAGCTGTTGCAGTATGAGGCTAATTACAGTTTGGTAGGGAAGACGTGCTTAGCTATGATCTGGGCAACGAAGAAGCTCCGTCACTACTTTCAATCTTACAGCGTGCAAGCAGTTTCTAAGCATGATCCCTTGAGGTACCTTTAACAAATACCTTCAGTTACGAGAAAGTTAGCCAGGTGGTTGGTTCTGCTTACTGAGTTCGACATAGACTATATGGCAAAAAAGGTGGTGAAGGGAAGAGCCGTAGCGGATTTTCTAGCGTAGAACCCGATAATTGAGGATCAAGAATGGGAGTTGGAGTTTCTCGATGAACATTTAGCAGTAATAGAAGTGCAAGGATGGAAAATGTACTTCGATGGAGCAGTAAATAGTCGAGGAGCAGGTATAGGTGTAATCCTGGTCATGCCAGAAGGAGAAATGATCCCAATGGCGAAGAGGCTCGAGTTCGATGTAATGAACAACCAAGCTGAGTATGATGCTTACATCTTCGGTCTGGAAGCATTGCGTAGTGCAGGGGCAGAAGATGTCACTATATATGAAGATTCCATGCTGGTTGTGAAGCAAGCCTCCAAGGAGTGGGAAGTAAAAGAAGATAGGCTACGACTGTATTGGGATTACTTGGCCACTGTTTCACTGTCGTTTATTCAATGCAAATTTGTCCACTTGCCAAGAGAAGAGAACCAGATAGCAGATGCCCTAGCTACTCTAGCATCTATGTGGGAGAGTGGGAAGCACCTAGAGGTTAAACCTTTGATCCTGACAAAATCACGATATTCTTGCTATGAAGAGATGAGAGTGATGCCGTTAGTTGCTGCTGAGAGGCCGTGGTTCTATAATCTACATCGATACTTAGAGACAGGATAGTTCCCTGAAAATGTAGAAAAGAAGAAAAGGATGTCTTTGAGAATGTTGTCACGACAGTTTATCAGCCACAACGAGATGCCGACTGGTGTCCACTTAAGATGTGTTGATAAAACTGAAGCTCAGGAACTTATGGAGGCAGTGCACGGAGGAGTATATGGGCCACATATGAATGAGACAGTATTGGTAAAGAAGATAGCTTGGCAGGGTTATTTCTGGATAACAATGGAGACGGACTGTGTCAAGTTCGTAAATAAATGTCATAACTATCAAGCCTATGGTGACGTCAGTCATTTACCTTTTATAGAACTGCAAGGAATGACTTCTCCGTGACCATTTGCAGTTTGGGGAATCGACATTATTAGGGAAGTAAGACCGAAGGCATCAAACGGTCATCGATACATCGTAGTGGCCATCGACTATTTCTCCAAATGGGTTGAAGCTAAGTCTTATGCTACAGTTGGCTCGAAACAGATGGCAAGGTTTATTGAAAAGAACATAATTTGCAGGTATGGATTGCCTCATCATGTCGTCACTGACAATGGCGTCCAATTTTGAGCTGAAACTACTGCCTTGCTGCAAGAGTATAAAATCAAGCATCACAGATCGTCTCCTTACAGACCACAAGCGAATGGTGCAGTAGAGGCTGCAAACAAGAATGTGAAGAAATCTTGTCCAAGACACTTGAGAATTACAAGGACTGGGCAGATTATCTGCAGTTTGCACTATAGGGATATAGGACTACTACTAGGACTTCAACGGGAGTCACTCCTTATTCCTTAGTATACGGATGTGAAGCTGTATTACCAATAGAGGTTGAGATTCAGTCATTAAGGGTTCTTTTGGAATCTAAGATCCCCAAATATCAGTGGATGAAGAGCCACTTAGCACAGCTTACATTGTTGGACGAGAGAAGGATGAAGGACATGTATCACGCACAGCTGTACCAGAAAAGGATAGCTCGAGCCTATAATAAGAAGATAAAACCGCGGAAGATCAAAGAAGGAGACTTAGTGCTTAAGCTCACGAAACCAATCATCACCGACCCTCGAGGAAAGTTTAAGCCTAACTGGGAAGGTCCGTACCTGGTGAAGAAGTTATTCTCTAAAAGCGCTGCTATCATATCTGATTTGGAAGGGAATGAGTTCAGAGAGCCTATTAACCCGGAAAAACTGAAGAAATACTTCCTGTGAAAGTCTCACTAGAGAAAACCTCGTAAAAGAGGCTATCTAGGCAGAAGTTAGAGACAAGAAAAATGAAGAAAGTAAAAAGTCCTGCTGGATTGAAAACCTCGTAAAGAGGCGGTCCAGGCAAAAATTAAGGACCTATAAAAGGAGAGAGAGAGAGAGAGAGAGTGAAAAATGGTTAGTTGGAAAACTTGCGAGGGCGAGCCAACTAACGACATGAGATATGTTAGAAGCGAAATGTATATGCATATTGTGCTTAAATTAAATGAAACAGATTGTTCTAGTTATTGTTAAACATTGCATTAAGTGTCTACTACAAACTGTTTAACTAATAAAAGGAAACTCTATTACACAGATGAGAAAAGATGACTTAGTTCATGACCTAATTCTGTCTTCTTTTCTTTCGATCAATAGTTTGAGCACTCAATGCTTGCAATTCTCTCGCCCTTTTGCTCCTAATAAACTCATCTTTTTTTGTTTCCTGCAACTGAATCTACGCCTTATACGGATCATCAGTGGATGGATCTCTGTTGTAGTCGATGCCCCTCTGAATAGCTCTTCGAGGCCAGGTAGCAGTCAAGTTTTCCAGAAAATTTTGAGAAAAAGGTCCTGGCTCAAATTCATGTACGAGCTCCGGGATGAATTGCTTTTGCCCGTACTGTCGGCAGAGGCATGTTGGATTATAAAATGTAGCAGAATGGAGGCCAGCTAGGGGAACGCAGTGAGTGTAGGAACAGAGGGTCACGTGTTATACTCTCCACTAAGGACACATCCATCGAATCAAGGTGTTAGGGAAGGTTGACAGCCAACCTTGGATGTTGTCCGGAACAGGATGCAATCTTCTAGTTCTGCAATGTTTAGCCCTGTAGTGTGTGATGTTTTGCGGGGGATCTAGTAGTCCTAATTTCTCATGAAGCCACATCTGCAAGGATGATAAACAGACAAATTGAAGATGACAGAGTGGTAAAATGTAGGGGGCAGAAAGAGAACACTAACCTCCAACAGTATCGGACTTCCAGAGAATCGCCTAGTTGAGGCAAAATTATCTAGCCCGATGAGTGTTTCAGCTAGAATGAGAGGGAATGGGTTGAGTCCTACTTCCACTTGGCCCAAGATGTGTAGGATCTTGGAATCATAGTTTCCAAAGAGTGAAACAAGTAAGAATTGAGCATACAGGCAAAGGGCCATCATCCGGGGCCAACAAACTTCTATTTTGTCCATGCTCGAGGTTATCTCAATGAAGGATTCTAGCTCAATCTCAGAGTCGAGAATGCTGTGAGCTGAAGACTGAGGTGAAAGATCAAGTAGCTGGGCCATCTGATACTGAATAAAGTGTGGATCAGGAATTCCAAGGTTAGGGGTCGCAAGTTGAGAGACGGAATCCATGATACTACCTAATAGAGCTTCAAATTCTTCTGGCAGAGGGCATAGTTCTGTGGTACTGAATCGAAAAATGTGTTTTTCGGGATCCCAGAATTGAACCACGACATGGAGGAAGGGGAAGTTGATTCTCTTGGCATGTAACGATCTGAAAACTGACAGGTGAAACGTCTCCAATTTGGCCCTTGACTCTCCATCCAGGCTCTTCAGGATCGACTGTAGTCATTTGAGGCTTCTTTCGGTCATTTTAGGGGTTTTAAAAGTTTTGAAGAGAGAAAGTGAAGTATGGGACGAAGAGAAGAGGAATGGGGGATGAATTGCAAAGTTAGGGATTTAAAGAGTCCTACATAAGAGCAAGGAGGCGATCGCCTCCCCCCTTGACCAAGAGGCGATCGCCTCTCCACCCGAGATCCAAGAGGTGATCGCCTCTTTAACAGGACGACGGACAGGGATTTCATGAGAAAACGGAGTGGTTGCGACTGTAAGATCTGTAATTCAGTTGTTTTGGAAAAGCATACACACATAGGCATTTGAATTATTGCTAATTTCATGTACGTAAAGTTGAAAATTGTGCAAAATATCCAGTTAAAGCAAACAAGACATAAATGAAATGGGAATACTGAAAGTGCAAAAATTCTGAGATCAAACGACAGTATCTAAAGCTTATCAGAAATCAGCCCTAGTCTATCTCAAGCATCCGGCCCTGTGCCCTCGAGATCATCTCCGCCTTCAGTATCGTCGCCGCTCCTGTCCTCGTCTTCTTCATCATCATCCAGCTGGAGTGCCTGTATCTGACAATCCAGAGTAGCAATCCTCTCACAGTGCATGGCGTCCCGATCCTGTGTGTGAACAGGTTAGAGGTTAGTGAATCATGTGAGCATGCATACATACATACATAGGAAAATCATTTACCCTCCACCGCTGAGTGACCTCCATCAGATAGTCTTGTTGAGCCTCGATCAAGCGGTACATGTATTCACCTTGAGCTAAAGGAATCTGCAGGTGCAAATGAGGTTTTAGCATTAACAAACAGGTTTAGAATGATGCAGAACACGAGATAGGGTTAAACTTACATGAATGGCTCCCTCAAGGACGCAAGCGGGCCTCAAGCTATCATTCAAGGTCAGGAACTGACGGGACAACTCCCCCGAAGGAACCCAGCAGTGAACCAAGGGGTCCGGAGTGTAAGCCAAACTGCTAGCGATCATAAGAGGGCAGGGGGGGTCAGGTGGTCCCGTTTGCTCAGCCACGGCTGAGGTACCCTCTACACCAGCATCGAAACAGAACCTCAGAGGCTCTCTCTCCTGGACCTCTTGCCTGGCTCGAGGGGCAGCTGTAACCTAGAAATGTGAAATCACGTGATAACCTTAAGAGTAAAGAAGGGTGTCGAGAAAGTACCTGAGAAGTAGAAGCATCAGACAAGGGAACCGTCCACAGGAGATGAGTCTCAACGAAATCTCTATACCCGCTCTTGTGCCGGATGGTGCGATCTACAACAAGATTTCCAGTGAAGGCCCGATCGAGGTCCTCGCCCTCTAGCTCGTGAGTCTAGAACATACTCCTGGGAGGAGGTCTAGGGACACGTCTCACCCCAATGCCGTGGCACCAGTTCAGTACACGCTCTCTAAGATACCAGACTCGGTAGCCTGGCCCACGGAGCAAAACTCTCCTCAAGGACAGAGGCCTAGAGCGCGTCATCTCCACATTCCACCTGTCTGTAGGCCCTCACAAGTCGCTCTTGATCTGCAAAAGAAAGAGATAAACATGTAAGTGAATTAAATTTACAAGCTTACTAACGCTTTTGCAAATGCTGTAGGTACCGCATCCTGTGTCAGCGAGTTCAGGTGCAGCCGGTGAATATGTACTCGAGTCAAGTGCTTCTTTAATGCCCGACTAGCACCCCACCTGCTCAAAGCTAGAAAGTCGCCCCCCACCTTCATCACTCCAACAACCAGCTCTAGCTCTAAGGCCCAAACCTATCAAAGAAGCATCATTAGTTAGTATCAGAAGATAGTTATCTAAAAAGGATTAAGGGGAGAGTACAGTTAATTTACCAGAACTGCATGCCAGAAGCCGCAGAATCTCTTGGCCCCATGGACGAGCTCATCTATACTCCTATACAAGTAGGCTAGAGTGCAGCTACCCCAGTCAAAAGAGGAGACCCGGTCCAAATCCCGTAGGGGCATGATGAACATCAGATCCAATGAGCTGGCGGTGTCAGCAAAAAGGGTTATGCCAAACAGATAAAGCAGGAATGCTCGAACCACCTGGTCTACCTGCATCAGGGAAGTCATCTCTATAATCCTCTCTCAAGTATAAAAAGTCCGGATCGAATCATGTTTGATAGGATGCGTTCCCTTCATTTTCGGGACCATCCCTAGGAGGCGCTCGATCATCGAAAGACTCTTCGGAACAGGAAAACCTTAGAAGTAGGACCATCGAGTGGAGTGTCAGGGTCTGGAAAACCCAAAAATAACAGCGAGTTCCCATATCAATTAAAAGTTTCCCGTAAATGGTGAATCAGACTTGATGAGTTCCCGATATTCCCCAGTTTTGGATTGTTCGGGTTTGAATCTCCGAAGTCCGGATCATCGAATGAATGTTCGGGTTAGAATCCTTGAAGTCAGAATCCTCAGTAGAATGATTGCTTGGGCCAGGAAAATCTGAAGAGGCGGAATCATCTAGTTGAGAATCGGGCCAGGAAAATCCGAGGACTATGTTCCCCAGATAAGTCTGGATTATTGAGTGAAGTATTGGGCCAGGAAAACCCGAGAAACACATTTCTATCAAGAAAAGTTCGGGCCAGAAAAACCTGTAGTCACAGTACAGGATGAAGAATTTGCTTCTCGAGGGACACTCGGGAATCAGGTATGTCGATGTTTATTGTTTGTTTGTGTTTGTGTAATTGCATGTTGTTTTTTCAAAAAATTTGAATGCATAAGTTTAGTTTTTAGAAAATCCAAGGGGGCAAACTGTAGACACCTAGTTCAGTCGGCCCACGATAGGGGACGGACTGTGGAAGTTCGATTTAGCCGACCCGTAATAAAACTCGATGATGAGAACGAAATTTGAATGCAAGAAAGAAGTCTGAAACTCTTTGAAAGTGGACTCAGGAAGCCCAGCTCGTCCAAGCCCAAACCAAGCACTTTAGCCCTTAGGCCCGTTCCAGGCCCAAGCCAAAGAGGCGATCTCCTCCTTGCAAAGTGACGATCGCCTCCTCGAAGAGGCAATCGCCACTTCGACAGCCACTTACATGTTGCATTAAATGCAACATGTAAATGGCAGAAATGGTGGGCCCATACCTCACTCTCTGCTCCAGCACACAAAATTCCAGTTTTTGAGAGGAAAATGAGTGGATTAGAGGGGACTTAGGGAAGGAAAAAAAAGAAAAGGTGATGGGAGAGGTTAGTTGGCCTTGGGAGATGAAAAAGGAAGGGAGACAGAGAGAGAAGGGACCATCAACCATTAGCAAAAAAGAGAACTAAGAGGAAAAAGAAAAGAGGGGAAAAAGCTCTGAAAGAAAGGGTAGAAATGTTCTAGAGGAGAAAGGAGAAGAACAAGCTTAGAAAGTCCATTTCTTAAGGAGGAAGAAGACTCTTTCTTACATGTGAGTGTAGATCAAGCTCACCAATCAATCTCTGAGGGCAAATTACTTTGGAAAAGCTCCTATTTCAGTAACCACTCTTACTTGTTCTTCTTGTTTTAAAGGTTCAAGTTGTGTTTGCTTATTTCTTTAGTTTCTTGTTGATTTACGCTTTAAACATAGATATTATGTGAAATTCCATGATGTTGATGTGATATATTGAAGTTTTACAGTAGTACTAGGTTCTGGGTATATGCATGATTAGCTTGCTTAGTGTAGAAGTAAGTTTTAGGGGTTGGATAGTTTAGTCTTCCTATTGATGAAGCGACCGCCTGCTTAAGAGGCGGTCGCCTCTTGGCCAGGTGGTGATTGCCACTTCAACAGGGCAAACCACGCCCTGCTTCTCTTTCTGTATAGCTTTTGTGTATTTTTCATCTATAATTCATGTAGTTATGTCGCTTCCCTATGCATAGTTACACTAATTTTGCATTATCTTAGTAAAAGTGCCATGTTTACTTGTACATTTGCCTATACTTGAGTTGTGATTAGTGTTTTATTGAATTTGAGCTAATCAACCAAATTCCTGACTTGTGGGAAAGGGTGAACATCTCTTCTGCAAGAATTCTTAAGAGTGGTTGTAAACCACTAAGTGGCTATTTGTATTAATTAGTTCTTGAGAGGTTTTGCGGCGATTTACTTACTGTATATGTCTGGTTTATTTTTCGTATATTATCTGTATATTATTGTTTATTTTCAGTTTATTTGTTATTTATTTGAAGCAAAGTTGTTGTAATCCTTAATCCTCCTCTCCTTGTGTTCGGAATGTATGGTTGTAAACTTTGATTTTGTTGATTTGTGGGGGTTTAAAAGCGTGAAATGAGATTAATATGCAAACTTGGACTTAATGTAAAACTCGACTCATTGTTTGAAGGCCATCAAATATTTGCATGTTAATAAAGGAATAATTGAATAATTAAGGGTAATAAATCACGAACATAAACGGAGGCTGATCGCAAGGTCGGGTGAGCATTCAAATGCTCATACCCAGTTTCCGAGCCCGTTCTCTGATGACGGCTTCTGGGAACCTCCGTGGAATCCAGTTGCCGTACAAGTGTATCCCGGTTTTCACCCGGGTGGCGACTTCATCTCCGAGTAGGCTTTGACCTATGTCGTATTTCTCAAGTGGGCCTTGAGCCCACAATAGTACCGTGATCGCCAACACTTGGGCACGCGGTAAACCCCGCCGCCTACACTTAGCATCATTTTTGGTTTCGTTTTTGCTTTCGAAATTAACATTTTGATTCTGTTATAATTAGGTGAATAATTAGAGGATGCTGATGGAATTGTTGCAAAGTGGATGCATTGTCTGAAAATGGCTTCGAAGGCAAGGGAAGACCTAATGCATTTGCTTCTGTTCTGTTTTGTTTTCCTTTGGTGCATCTTCTTTTTTTTTTTTTTTTTTTTTTTTTGGGAACAATTTCACTCTATTATGATTTTGGTGTTGTTCTATAGGTTTGACTTGCTCTGATGGAGATTAGGTTGTGGGTGTAATGGGGAAGCCTATTGGCTGGGTGTAGTCTTCTCCTCTTGAGCAAGTTTTTTCTGCTTTTCTTTTTCTTTTAATAAAATTCTGTTTGCTTATATAAGCTCCCATCATTAATCTCTCTAATAGAATAAATCAATCTGTAAGTTTCCAGAGTTTATGCCTTGTTATATTCATTCATTTAAGGTGGGAATTGCATTGCCTGTTTACATAAGTCTCGTCTGAAAACTTGTACCAGGTATATACCATGCCGACCAGTGACACAACAGGTTTTTCATCGATGCAGATAGGACAGACATTTTCCATGCGTTAAACACTTGTTCCATGGTTTACTTATTTTGTTTTTGATAAGTCTTGCATTTCAGATTGGCAAATCTATTGTCTATAAATAGATTTGCTTAGTTTATCTCTTTCAATCATTAATTTTAATTTCTGAACCAGAAAATGAAGCCAATGATGTGTCTCCCGACTCAACCCCTCTGCTTCTTTTTGTTGTTCTTGAGCATGTTTTTGTTTCATTGATGCATACAGGACACACGTTTTCCATGTGGCCAAGACTAGAAAATGAAATTATTGGTATGGCTTGGGACTCATTTTATTTAAAACTATCTAATTAATAAATTTAAATCATTATATTTTATTTTTATTTAAAAAAATATGTTAATTTATATACAGCACCTGAATTGGAAAGCCACTCGTTTAAAAGAGTGCAGGACTTGTAAACACTTTGACCAACAACTTTTATAACATAACATACATACGGAAAATTGTTCTGAGTAGTTGAGTAATTAATTCTGTCCAAGAGAATTCTCAAATATAAAATTCAAATTTTACTATTGTCGATTTAAAAGAGTATGACTGTTCTATATTGTGCATTTCATCGATGCTTAGATCATATAATTTATTGAAAAACTAATCTATTTTAAAAATATTCTATATTAAAAATTCTAAAAATTACTATAAATGAAAAATATTTTCCAAACAAATCATATAAAGAGAATAATTTTTTTATTTATTACAAAACCATTGAAGATTCATGAAAAGTTAAAAAAAAAAAAATTAACATCGAATTGATTAAATTTCGTAAAAAAATTAAAATGTCTATTGAAAATTTCCCTTTTCCAAAAATTAAGGAAATTAAAATTATTAAAGCAAAACTAATGTGCCCTTTGGTTCATTCATAGTCCAATTAATTATGACTTAATTAAATTAAGAACAATATGAAACCAAAGTCAATAATATCTTTGGCGACCCCATTGAGCCTTCACATCACATGCAATCTATAAATGCCTATAGCTTTCGCGCCTCTTTCCTCACCTCACTTCTCAAACATTTTTTTTTAAGCATGACCATGGGGTCTGTAGTTCGGCTCCTTCAACTTCACTCCCTTGTGTTGTTTTTGCTGCACTTTCAAGCAATTTCTTCTCCACATGCATCTTCAAATTCCTGCTTTGCAACAAAATTTCTGTGCCATCATGATGAGAGCCTTGCCTTGTTCCATTTCTCAAAAATTCATTCTCCATTCATAAGCATGCTATAGGATATGAGGATGCTTATCCAAAAACAGAGAGCTGGAAAGAAGGTACAAACTGCTGCTTGTGGTGGGATTTGTGAAGAGGTTATGTAACTAGGCTTAACCTTTCTAGCAGTATGCTTTCTGGTACCTTCCCTTCCAATAGCTCTATTTTCTTCCTTTCTCATCTTCAATACTTGGATCTCTCTAATAATAATTTCAAAGCTTCTCAAATATCATCTCATTTTGGCCAATTTTCCAAGTTGATATATCTTAATCTAAGCAACTCCGGCTTTGGGGGCCAAGTTCCACGACAAATCTCTCTTTTGCCCAGTCTAGTTTCACTTGATCTTTCTTGGAAAAATGAACTATCAATCCCAACCACAACTTTCCTGCATCAAACTGCCTTCTTCTTTGTCATATCTTCATCTAAGCTACTATGGATTGCGTAAAAATTTCTTAGAACATATTGGTTTACCAATTAATCTAGTTTCACTTGATTTCAGTGGGAATTATGATCTATCACTAAAAACCACATCTTTTTCTAAGCTTGTGGGAAATCTAACCATGTTGAGAGAATTGGACTTGACCGATGTAAACATGTCATTGGTTTCACCTCATTCCTTGTTGAATCTGCCTTCTTCTTTGTCATATCTTAATCTCCAGGGTTGTGGATTA
>CATIWK010705362.1:0-13797 GCA_949634005.1 Mallotus japonicus | reverse complement strand
GCTCTCGTTTGGGCTGCCAGGTGATTGCAAAGCCTGAACTTGATGGAATACGATTGGCTATTCCTGCTGCCACACGGAATTTTGCTGTTGATGGGTATGTTCCAAAACCACACTAGACATGGTGCAACCCTGAAGAGTGTAAAGGATGCCGTCATCCCAGTTTTGTAGCTACCATATTGTATTAAATTAAGAGCATCTCCAAGCCTAGTGTCATTGCTTATCATATTGATTATTACACATATATGCTTCAGTTAATAATTTTTGTATGGAATCAATTTTTTACTCATATCATGTTAAGGGGAAGAAAGGAATGAGACTGTAGAGTCTAGCAAAATCTCAAAAGGGAATTTCTCCTGCATTACATTACAAATGTTCCAAATAATCCAACCTTTGTAAGCTCTTCATGTTGGTGATAAATTGCTTTTCTCACATACAAAATTCTGGTTAACTTGTCTTTCATTCCCTTGCTTGCATTAAACAGTGTGCAGGAGTTACTCTTTGTGTCTATATTTGTACATATGCCTGTCCAGGTTAAAGGCTAGCAATTCAAAACCTCAAGTTTTAAAACATATATGTATATATATGGCTGTTATTGCCGTCAGTGATCCTGCATGTCCCAATGCAGTACTTTTTGCATGCAGCACCGAATTCTGCATTGCTACAGGTCGCTAATGAAAATTTGTGTAGTTATTAGAAATTCCAGATGGTTCTTGATTCAATTACATTGAATGGCATACCCTGTGCCTCTTGCTCCATGTTTATAGTCGCCAGAGTTTACCACAGTGATTGTTTATCAGTGCATTGCTTCAAATTCCTTCATAAAATATGGATTGATCGGGATGCATTTGTGATGTATACTAGATTTAACTGGTTAACTATGTACTTGGTCCTGAACTGATTCTATTTGAAACGGCTCCAACAGAAATAGGCTATCATGTCAAACAGTGATGAACCTGTAATGGCCAGTGTGTGTGAACTGAAAGCTGGTGGTTTCTGGGTTATGCTGCTCTACGTAGTCTTCGTTTTCAGTCGGTAGAGCTTGAGTGATTGTTGGGATTCTTTATTTGGTTTGGTAAATACTTTCCCATTCAACTGATTGCTCTGTTCGTGGCAAATTTGAGCTCTAAGCATTAAAACAACAAATGGACGACAAGTTTATGGAGAATTTACATGTCCCATGTAGGTTGCTTGATTTTGAAGAATTTGTTGAAATTGCTGGATTATTGGACTCATTTTTTGGACTTTTGTGCACAACCTCGTGTCTTTTTCGCTTCTGTGACCTGGACTATATGTTTGGTCCTACAAGTGTCCCCATCTGAATTCACTCACATAGTTACTTTGTTCTCTCTCTACCTGTGATTGATTTGTAGGTTCTACCTAAATGCACAATTTTTCTTTAAGAAACCTGACCTTTGTAATGCTAGGTGCAACTTTCGTGCTATATGCATTATGGAGTACAACGTATAGGGACCATTCTCTGCGGACTTTGACGTCCAAGATTTACTGTGAACTCTATATTTATCCAGAAAAATTCACCATTACAGTTGAAACCTAAATGCAAAAATTTGAAGAAACAATTTGAATAGTCATTAACTTTATCATGATTATAGCCAATGAGAAAGTAGTTAAATGGTAAATACTCTCTAAGAACATCTTGAGTACAGTTCATCGATATTTAGATCGTATGACCTCCCTATTTAAAAAAAAAAAAATCTATTATGACTATAGTTTACTATTACCATGGAATTTGGCGGAGAAGTTGAGTTCCAATTATGATGGATCTTGGAAATGGGAGTTGGGGGTATTAGAGGCATCAATAATAGCAATTTCCAAGTAAAATAGTGCAAAAGATTATAAATTTTAACTTGCTAGTATTTAACCAGAGCCAAGAAGGGTTAGTTGGATTTTGGCTCTCAATCTAGAAACTTTAAAGACTGATTCAATATGAATTATAAAAGGACAAGTATCAGTCAGCTATGGCTTTCAGATGACGCTCAGTGTCATGGGGAGAGAAGTTGGTAGGTTCAATTACAAACCACAGGAAGAAGAGGAGTGCTCAAATTATTTCTTTCAACTCAAACGATATTTTTCTTTATGGGAAAACTCTATCTCAACTTAGATTTTTTTTTTTTGTTTTTTTTTTTTAATCACCCACAAGCAAAGCCAACTTTCATCACATTTCGTTTAAAAATGTCAGTTGTACCATACAGTCTTTAAAACTAAATTGGAAATATATAGTATTAATTTCTCCATTGACATCGGGTACTTGACAACAAAAACGTAAAGATTCAATTAATCCATGATTTATTTAAATAATTTCCTTCTATGCTTCAGCCTCGTGTAATTTCAATTAGAGTAAGCTAAATATTTTCCATCAATGATGACAAAAACACTTACATAGTCAACATGTATATAATGTATCTGAATTCATTGTTTTGCTTGTTGAATTACTATAAATTTAACTATTTTGCATCATGGGTCGGCTGTATATTGTGTTTGGTTGGAGCTACCTACCAAACGAATAATAGAAATTATCTGATAGTATTCTTAGCACGCTTGCACCATTTGACAATATATAACACCAAGGGGAAACGCAAAGTTATAAATACGTCTTTACTATTTATTATATAAAAGTTGGATAATTTAATAATTTATCAATTAAAATTAAAATTTAATTTAATTAAATTATATTTTCTATTTTGGTTAGGTCAATTATTTATCCTAAGAATTAAATAATTTAGTATTTTATTAATTATAATTATAATTTCAGTTTAATTTAAATTGTAATTTCTTTTTTAATTAAGTTAATTTCTATTTATATGACATGAAATGATTTATTTTTAATTTAAATTAAATTATTTTTTTAACAACTAGGAGGTCAAAGGGGGAGGGGATCAAACCCTATTATAATTAGATGAATTTTTATTTGAACTAATATAAGATAAATAAATAGCATAATTTTAAAAATTTAATTGAAGTTTAATAAAAATAATTATAATTAATTTAATTAATTTTTTAGATAATTGATTATAGTCATAAATTAAAAATAGTATATAGAATTTTTTTTAGTAGAGAAAAATATTAAAAATAATGCTATGTATAATTTCTCAAAAAGAGAAAATTAATGTTAATATATTAAAAAATTAGTTTATAGCCACAAATTTAAAATAATAAAAAATAATTTAATTATTTTTGTTAGATAATGCACTAATTATGATTATAAGATGAAAAATAATACATAATTTTTTTGGAAAAAAATATTAAAGCTAAAAAATACTAAAAAGGCGAGGTATAGATGAAAGTATTTTTCCTACTCTAAATATGTCTACTCTTTTTTTATAATACAAATAACATTAGATAATAAAATATAAGAAATTTTCTTAAATTACATTTAATAAGTAAAAAATTAAAATTAAAATTAATTAACCATAAATTTGTTAAAATTACAATATATCATAACTCTATTAAATTTGTAATATTGAATTATTATATAAATAAATAATATTAAATTATTTATAATAATAATAATAATAAATATAAATTTAATATTTTGTACATAATTACGAGTCTAAAAATTTTCTATTCACATGCTGCAACATGATAGTTTATTAGTATATATTAAATTCACACAAAATAAATTAAAATTAGAAGAAGACGAAGCAAACATTTACATCCCTCATAATTCTCTAATGAAATACAACCGAACCATAATATCTTATATTCTTTGTATTATTATAAAATTGTATTTTCAGGTAGGATGCTACTATCAAAGAAAGAGGCGTTACGAACACTGTTTCAGATACTACATGTACAAAACCAATTTAATTGTCTATTATACCTTGAATGGAACTAATCAATTATTTTATGAAAGTTATGAGTAGAATTAATTTTTTTTTAATATCCGATCTCTATAAAAGTTCTGATCGACTATTTCAAAATTCGAATTAAATAGATGGAAAGAAAGACAAAACTTTCACGATATTTTTTTTCTCAATACATTTAGTAGAATTAATTTTAATATAAGAAAAGATGTAAAAAAAAAGGGTGTAGAATATTCATATAGAACGAGTCTAGAAGGTCACAGTAGTAGTACTAGTGGTGATAGATTAAATTATTTTGATACAGGTGTTTGAGAGTTTGCTTGAGCAAGTTATCTAGACTTGTAAATCTAAAATACCTTTTTAATGGAAGGAGACTGAAATATAATTAGTACATGTTCTAGTAAAAGGATAATGACTCTAACATCTCAACTGCTAGAGTATAAAATATTGTCTTGTTCGAAGACAATTAGCTATGAAAGGATATTAAATTAATATACGTATATGAGTCATTTTTTGTTTCATTTTTCAAGTACATGAACCAATAGCTGTTATCAACTTCTAGCACTGAAAATTTTCAACCAAGGAAATGCTGCAAGACATGCAAAATTACTCTCACAGTAAATGATCAGTGATAAAAATAAGACATGGGTGATGGCTAGTATTACTGTGTGTAGTTTTGAACTTGGAGATGGATTGTTCTTTGAAAAAGGTGCTGGTTGGGCACTTTTTATCTTTTTTGGCAAGTTACTTGCACTAAAAAGTTTCACTCTGTCACCACAAATAAACAAAGGGAGCCAATCAGGGGCATAGCTTCTATGTATGAGGTAATTTCTTTTTGATGGGAAAAAAAAAAAAATTTGGCCATTATCAAATCTATTGTTCAAATTTATGAACCGAAAAGGACTTTTAACTGCTCAAACTTAAGCTCAAGAGTAAGTATAAATTGCACTTTTGTATTAAAATAATAATGTAAAATGATCACTTTTTATATCAACTAATAGATAATTAAATTCCGTAATGAATGTGAGAAATATCTCCAAGCTCTCCAATGAAACAAACTACAAAAGACATACCATGACTTCTCTCCAATCCAAAGTCAACAACTTGTACCACTCTGATGAAATGTTAAGAAAAATGGGAATGAAATTGTGAAAATGATTGCAAGCCCTATATCCTAGCTATTTTTTATATTTTAAATATGTATATATAAGAATAATCGATCAAAATAAACTCCCTCTCAAAGTTGAACATATATATCTATAATCAAAAGCCTCTAATTGGTGTTATCATATAGTAAATATGTCATTCTTAAGAAATTGACTAGGTAACTAAATTCCAACAATTGAAATTGCATGACTTGAAAGCATGAAAATTTGGGTGTCAAAGACTCACTTAACTATTAGAGACAATGGCAGTACAAATTGATAGAGTGTATAAAAGAAGAGGCTACGTGTACTACAACTCTGCTAGCGATAACTAGTAGGCCCGGGTTCTAGACGAACCTTACCAGGTGTACTCTCCCATGGTTAGCTCGCATGCAAAATGTACTGCAGATCAGGGATTCATAGCTTCAGCCCTAGACAATGTATATATTTTTCTTTTCTGTCTTTTCTTGCATTCTAATTTTAGCTTCAACACAAGGAAATTCTCACACTCAAAACCTTCGAGTGGGGGAGAAAATACGTGTTGAATGGCACTTCAGGGATAGACAAAGATACTATAATCAATTAGACACAGAAATTTCTGAGTCTTAATGATCAATATATATTATATATCTAATAATATCCATTCAAGTTCCAGGGAATTAATCTGCAATCAGCGTGATCAATCTTTAGCCCCACTTGTATAGAGCATTTTATAATTTTGTTCATTAATATTTTATTAAAATTAGTCCCTACGGATCAGATTTAGCTTATATTAATTCCATATAAATAAAGCTTCAATATATAATTAATACTTCTCCAATATCAAAGAACATATATTTATGTATATATGTATTAATAAATTAAAGAGAAATAAATACGAATGACAAAAAAAAAATGAATTTAAATTTTATGGAGTTTGGTAGTTATTTGCTGTAGCTAGCTATAGGGGCGGCAGGAGTGGGATGCATGAACATTACACCAAATTCATACATAACATTATATTATTTGGTGATCTTCCTGTTATTCGCACAGCTAACTGTGGAATATTTCTCCAGCTCCAAATATATGTATATATACAATTTTTTGGTTTAAGAATAATAGGCATTCGGCAGTAATTTAGCAGTAACAACTGACATAAAGAAAACATATATATATATATGTATTGTTGCTGTTAGGAACAGTGTATTCAAACATATACACCTGTTAGTACTCAATTATTAAGTAGCTTAATTAATTAAGTTTCCTAATCTCATGGTTGGCTACTCTTTCAATTTAATTTGGTTTAACAAAAACAAAAGATTTTATGAAGTAAAAACTCAACTCAATGGTACTGTTTAATTCCAGCTAGCAGCCATCACAATATATATTATATGTACATAAATATATAATTTAATTACAATTTGTTTGAATGATTTGCATGCATGATTTATGAATGCGCAGCCTATGTAATTAAAGAGAGAAAATTCACGTGAATTTCAATTTCAATTTTAATCTTTTTGCTCAGGTCATTTTCTTGCAATTTAAAAAAACACTACAAAGTTCAAACTTTGCTCCTTGTTCATTTATATTATTATATCATGCAGTCAATTTTTGGTTAGTAGCATATATATTTCAAGGATGGTGATACATGTCGCGGGCCGCGACAGTTACAATACCGTCGCGACTAGTAAAAAAAAAAAAATTTGCCTATTTTGCCCCCCAGTACATGGGGTCATCTACCATGGGGGAGAGGTATTGGGGTAATTTCACGGACAGCGACGACACTGTAGCCATCGCTGCCCTCGACAACAAACATTATCCATATTTCAAAACTCCATATCATCAACATGGTCAATAAAAACAACATAAAAAAAATTAAAAATTAACACAAAATAACAAAAGCGTTGGAAAATATTTATATATATTTTAAGAGCAATTCCTCATTTATACGACTCAATCATAATTAAAACAATTATTACATACGTATGTAATAGCATACATATGTGATAATCATTTTGCATGTGTATATTAATCACCTATTTATGCAGGTAAGTGTTTACTAATAAAGAGATTAATTTGATTAACAACAAATATAACTAATTTTATTTATAAATTATATCCTCAAAGAATCTTATGTATCTATAAACTGGGATACATTACGTGGCTCAATCATTTGTTTCTGTTGACTAATTAAGAAGCCATATAGCTACCGCCTAATCCTTCTTATAATTATATAATTAAGCTAGCCAGCCATGTTAAAAAAATTCAGTAAGTGAAAACAAATGATTAGTTTTTTTTGGGTAGGATTTGAATTGAAATCATTTGAAAAAATGAATTCAACGGCTGATTGATTAAATTATTTTAGTTTAAAATTGTAAAATTAAAAAAATGCAGGTACTTAATTGAGCTAGCAAAATCTCAACTACTACTGCTGCCGCTTCTCTGGTCTCTTAACCCAAAAACACAAAAGCGTTGAATTCGTGTTATTGAGATCAGTTGAGAGGTGTTTGTCTTGTTTTTTTTTATTATTATTTCTTTTTTAGTCCCTGAGCAAGTGATCATCAACAACTTCTTCTTCTTCTTCTTCCTCAGCACAGAGCTATAGAACAGAAACAAACATAAAACAGATTGAATATAATAATATTAATAATAATAATTAAGAACTCACCGTAATGAAATCCACGTCGTCGTTTGGAGGAAGCAGCTGCTCTCGGCTTTCATATTACAGCAGCACATTTGATTTGCCGGATGATCATGACGACTCCGGTGCCAACTCCGACTGCGAACTCGGTGGTGCAATGTTGCCGATATTCCTCAACGATCTAAGAAGAAACAGCCAGCAAAATGACTTAGTTGAAGTCACACTCGAGCTCGATCATGATTCCATTTTTGTCTGCAGCGTTAGACCGAATAATCCTACCTCTTCAGTCACCTCCGATCCTGGTGGAGGCGGCGGTGGAGGTGATGGAGGAGGTGGAGCAGGAATTTTAGAGAGGAGTTTATCGGCGACGTCGAAGATACGACGAACATTCGGGTGGTTGAGGTCGAGATCATCGAGAACAAGTACATCGGAGACTGAAGAAAGAACGATTTCGGCGCGAGATGCGAGGAAAATGAGAGCCAAACTTCAACGGACGACGTCAGGAGCTCAGCAAGCGCTTAAAGGATTGAGGTTTATAAGTAAAACTACAGGTGCATCCGACAACGCTAATGAGTTGTGGAGCCGAGTTGAGTTGAGGTTTAACTCGCTTGCTAGAGATGGTTTGCTTGCTCGAGAAGATTTTGGTGAATGCATTGGTAGATATAACCGTTTCCTTTTTCTTTTTTTTTGAAGAAATTAATTTATTCAATTTTTTTTTTTTTTTTTGGTTCTGTGTGTTGACTATCATATATATTTGCAGGAATGATGAATTCGAAGGAATTTGCAGTGTGTATATTTGACGCATTAGCGAGGAGGAAACGACGGCGGATTTCAAAGATAACAAAAGAGGAGCTTCATGAGTTCTGGTTACAAATCACAGACCAGAGCTTTGACGCGCGTCTTCAAATTTTCTTTGACATGTAAGTTTCTGTAATTTTCCATCGTTTCAACACTGTACGTAGTTGACTCTTGTTTTTCTGCTATATCATCAACGGCTGCTGAGGCCTGCGTTTCAGGTGGTGTTGAGACCACATAAGATAGCGTGGGGCTTTGGGGCTTCTGGCCCAATGGAAAATCATAGTGTTATTTTCAATAGTTTACCATATTATTTGATCAGTTAATTAAATTTTCTAGCAAACTTTTTGGTGAACATTTTTTTTAGGGTTGATAGCAACGGAGATGGAAGAATAACAAGAAATGAAGTCCAGGAGGTAATTTTAATTAGAAAATGTTATATTAACAAGCTTATAACAACATAAAATATATGGTTGTTAGTGTTTACTAGGGTTTAAAAGTATGTCTCTGCTGTACTATTATTAATTTATTATTGGTATTTTGATTTTGGAAATCACAGCTTATAATGCTTAGCGCTTCTGCAAATAAATTGTCAAAGCTCAAAGAACAAGCTGAAGAATATGCATCCTTGATTATGGAAGAATTAGATCCAGAAAATCTTGGATATATTGAGGTAATGAAACCTCTTTCCTCCGATGACTAGTGTATCTCTTATTGGTAGTCTAGAGAAAAGAAAAAAAAAAAAAAGGCTTGAAATGGGTGTTTGACTTCGAATAAGCCATCAAGGCCCAATCTAAATTAAAAATTATTATGTAACAAAAAAATTAATAGAAATTATAGAAAACCATTTAAAAAAAATAAAAATTGTGTGTTTGTATGTAAAATTATAGATTTCTTCAAACTTTTCTTTACTGGCACATAGGGAAATTTTCAGAGGAATAAAATGTCAGAACTATAAATAAAATATATGTTTATTTATTGAGCTACGTATAGTCAAATTATGTTTTCGTAGGTTTTTATTTGTTAATTTATTTTTTCGATCTCATAACTTCACACGATTATAGAGATGACTTTAGAAACAATGAGCTGGAGCTTATTGGTTTCAGACAAGCATTTTAACTGGTTGCTATATCTAAGTTTTTTTGTTGTGCATTTTCAGATATGGCAGTTAGAAACGCTTCTTCTCCAGAGGGACACATACATGAACTACAGCAGACCACTAAGCACAACAAGTGTAGGCTGGGGTCAGAACGTAAGTTCATTCAAACCCCAGACGGTAATGCGCAGGCTGAGCTTTGCATTGAGGTGTCTAATTCTAGAGAACTGGCAAAGAGGCTTTATTTTAATGCTGTGGATGTTGGCAATGGCTTGCCTATTTGCTTGGAAATTTTATCAATATAAGAATAGGGCAGCATTTAAGGTCATGAGTCATTGCTTGTGTGTTGCCAAGGGTGCCGCGGAGACTCTTAAGCTCAACATGGCTCTAATTCTTTTACCCGTTTGTCGAAATACCCTGACTTGGCTTCGTTCCACCAGAGCAAGATACTTCATTCCCTTTGATGACAACATTAATTTCCACAAGGTAGCAACAATCCCTACTCAATTTGAACATGCTATCTATAGCCCAAATGGGAGCGGTCTAAATATCAGGAGGAACATGCTAAAAGAAAATGAAAAATCTCGACTTCTTGTTGCAGATAATTGCAGGTGCAATAGCCATAGGAGTGATTCTTCATGCTGGAAATCATTTACTTTGCGATTTTCCACGTTTAGTAAACTCGTCTCCGGAAGAATTTGCCTTGATAGCATCTGATTTCCGTCACAAGAAAAAGCCTACATACAATGATTTAATCACTGGCATTGAGGGTATCACTGGGATTTGTATGGTGATATTAATGGCCATAGCTTTCACACTAGCAACACGTCAATTCAGGAGGAATGTGGTAAAGCTGCCTGCACCCTTCAACAGATTGACCGGTTTCAATGCATTCTGGTACTCTCATCATCTTCTTGGTCTTGTCTATGTTTTGCTGCTAGTACACGGAACCTTCTTGTTCTTGGCTCACAATTGGAATCAGAAAACAGTAAGAAACTCTGAAAGCGTAATCTATATCGTATGGGTCAAGATTAAAAAAATCAGCAATTAAAATTGACCGTGTTTTCATTGTTCCAGACTTGGGTGTATGTTTCTGCTCCCTTGTTGCTCTATGTAGCAGAACGAAGTGTGCGAACATGTAGATCAGAACACTACTCTGTAAAAATACTGAAGGTATTTATATTCTTTGGTTTTTACCGCGTAAGTTTGATTTATCTTTGCTGGAGGATTCATTTATTTGAGGACTAAAAGTCTAACATTAGTAGCTTGATCTTAAAAGGTATCTATTCTACCAGGAGATGTCTTTAGCTTGATTGTGTCAAAACCACAAGGATTTAAGTACAAAAGCGGGCAGTATATTTTTCTACAATGTCCGGCAATTTCCTCCTTTGAATGGTGAGTTCCATTCCAAAACAAGATTTCAGCTTCTCTTCAAGGTCTCTCCTATTTGATACATCACAGTCATAACTACATGTCTAATAGGTTCTAGGCAAAGAAGTAACCACTGATCCTTTGCAGGCATCCATTTTCTATAACTTCCGCACCAGGAGATGCCTACCTCAGTGTTCACATTCGGATAGTGGGCGACTGGACACAGGAGTTGAAGAGAGTTTTCACTGAGGTAAATGATTCAACATCTGTTATTGGCCGAGCAATGTTTTGTCAACTTGGACAAGTGGATCAAAGACGGTAATTACATACTAAAAAACTCTACCATCATGGATTTGCATTCAAATATCTATGAAAATATTAATCAAACATAATCACTTGTGCAGCCAACCAAAACTCTATGTTGATGGTCCGTATGGAGCACCAGCACAGGACTACAAAAATTATGATGTCCTACTCCTTGTGGGACTAGGAATTGGTGCTACTCCTTTCATAAGCATCCTTAGGGATCTTCTGAACAACACAAGAGCTGCAGATTATCAAACGGTAGAAGTCATGCAGTAAAATGCCAGCTTTTTAACTTCTAAGTTGAACAATTATCTGCAGTAACTAAAGTCCCATATTTTAATGGCCTAGGATTCAAACACTGAAACCAGTAGATCTGATGACAGCTCAAACAGTTATGCATCTTCAAGTATGACACCAGCTGGGAGCAAAAAGAGAACACAGAGAACTACAAATGCTCATTTCTACTGGGTTACAAGAGAACCTGGATCATTTGAATGGTTTAAAGGGGTCATGGATGAAGTTGCAGAGATGGATCTTAAGGTAAAATAAACATAAGAATTTCAATCATACAAAAAATGCTACTACAAGAAAGAATTGACTTATATTCTCTTTCACTGTAAACTATGAAACAGGGTCAAATTGAGCTGCACAACTACCTTACAAGCGTTTATGAAGAAGGGGATGCAAGGTCCACATTGATCACCATGGTCCAAGCTCTCAATCATGCCAAACATGGTGTTGACATACTTTCTGGCACCCGAGTAAGAGCATCAGTAAACATACAGCTTGTTCACAAGGCTAACAAAAACATTAAACAGGAGCACTGCAGGTTACTGACATCTAAGTCTTATGAGTTATGACTCCTAATCAAAAAACTTACTTTCTTGCAGGTTAGGACACATTTTGCAAGGCCAAATTGGAAAGAGGTGTTCTCTAGAATAGCAACAAAACATCCATTTGCCACAGTAGGTAAAGAAATAAAACAACATACCACATGAAAATCCATGCCATCAATAATCTAGCAATGTTTGTGTGCAAAGCAAGAAGTTCTAACAAACAGACGCTTACAAAAATTGCAGGGGTGTTCTATTGCGGGATGCCAGTGTTGGCAAAGGAGCTGAAGAAATTAAGTCAAGAGCTTAGTCGCAAGACATCCACACGATTCGAGTTCCACAAGGAATACTTCTGAAAACAAGAGGATAATTATTCTAAAATATCAAGCATTTTGTAATTATGAAAATAATTGAAGGAAAAAAAAAACATACAAAACACATATATACACACATCTCATATATTTGTAGCATATCTAGATGTAAATGCAATCACTCATTCAACAATGCTGTCCGACACAATTAGCGAACTTTGAAGAACAAAATACCCAATTCATTAGAATGTTAGTTCAGCTGTTAACAACATTTCTATGTTCAGTGACTGGCATTAGACACAAACACAATATCTGGGTAGTTTTTTTTTTTTTTGAACTCCAATTAGTATCATAATCACCTTTGGATAGCTATGCGTAAAATAAAGCGCAAACTAATTGAAAATGTTAAGAAATAGAGCTTTCCCAACAAGCTGAGTTCACTGCTGCACCTAACTGTAACTTAGCTAGCTTAACATCATTCATCTTTAAGTCTTTTGAGAAGCTTAGAGGCCCATCTACGAACACGTCTCTTCAATGTGTAACCAACAAAAACACCAGCAATAAAGAAAACTGCGCATAGCTTTGAACAGTTCCAAAGTGAAATCATTTGCCTGAAATTAGACAAAATTAGATCATATTTAACTACAAAAACAAATAAACATTGATTTTTGAAACTTAATATAGGAAAATTCCGAACCTGGGAGGCCTATTGACCAAAACACGAGATTGATCGGAAGAAGATAAATCAGCGGCGAGACCTGGTTTTGAATTGAAACTGTATGGATTCTGGGAGGATGAAGAAGATGATGAAATCCCTGATTTTGTTTTAATGTCCTCCGAAACGTCACGAAAGAGCTTCCGTACTCCTTCCATCTGCTTAACATGAACCAGTAACACAAAGAAGAAGAGCTATGTCTGGAGCTTGTGCAGAAAAAATTGATTGAAATTGGGAAGTGGTTCTGGGGTTTTTCAGAGTTTTCAGCGTTTTCGGCCTTTTGCATTGCAGGGCCAGTTTTGCCCAATAGATAAAGCCTTGGGTTGGAGCCTATTTGTGCGAAGGGTAACTTTTTCTGCGCCAAAAATTTACTCCCATCAACAAACAAAACTTCTTCAAAGTTAAAAAGCATTTGCTGCCACAAACAATGAGTGAAGGCTCCAAGGGTCAGCAATTGTCCACGCCTAAAGCCTATCCATCCCCATCTGATCTCCTTGCATTGCAACCTCTACTCCCCAATAAGTTACTTCCCTTCTTATCTTCCACTACTAAAATCTGAACCAAAAAATGCAAGAAAACTAACGAAAAACAGAGCACATTTGTTATTTTTTTTGCTGTTGTTGTTGTTGCCTTGTCCTTTTTTTCTTTTGTCTGTCAAATGGCATCCATATCTCTGCCTAAGCACTCTCTACCCTCTTTGCTTCCTACTCAGAAACCCAACTCCAAACCTTCTTTAAACCTCCCAATTCTCTCCAAGTCATCTCAGTCTCAATTTTATGGCCTC